>NW_026845477.1:126559134-126782560 GCF_025583915.1 Anolis sagrei ordinatus | reverse complement strand
CATGGGGTTTCAAACCCTTTTGATTGGCTCACGAGCTGGCTACCATCGATTCAATGGTTAAAGGAACTGTTTTTTGCTTTCTGTATAATCCTATTAGTAGTGTTACTAATGTTATGTATTCTGCCTATTATTTTCCAAATGTGTATAATCCTATTAGTAGTGTTACTAATGTTATGTATTCTGCCTATTATTTTCCAAATGTTGAAAAGATGCATATCTAAGATGATAAATGATAAACAGGATGAAATGCAATTATTAGCTTTAGTTAGATGATGCTCTTCCCCTTCCGGTTCAGAGCATCAAAGGGGAGATTTGATGAAGGCTTGATGAAAATACATAATACACAAATTGGAAAATATATTTGATATAACCATATTAGAAATAGGAGTTAGAAAATATATAAGAAAAATGTATGTAAGCATGGCTAGTTCACTGGACTTCTCAAAGGCTGCAAAATTAGAGGCCAGCTCCAGGAAAGGAATGTGGTGCCTGGCACTTCGAGAGGCCATAAGATAAGATACATACCAGGCCCCAGGCACCTTATCGTAAATTTGCCATTAAGAGGTGCCTGGTACCTTATCGTAAAATTGACTAATGAAGTGTCCATTAGGGGGTCTCAGGAATGTTATCTCAAGATGGATGGAGCAGGTCCGGAGACATCCTGGCGCTGGGAGTACCTTAATGGTCACTCTTTAGATAGTAAATTAATGAGGATTGACAACTTGTTGATTCTCAAAATATGCCTTTGAAGTCAGTGAAAGAGTAGATGTTTGTGACGTACATTGTGATGTTTCTATGATGCATGAATACTTATTTTCAAAAAGTGTATAAATACTCTGCATTTCTTTTGTTCGGGACCCTTCTTTCCTGGCCTACCAGGGGGTCTATATCCGGTTGGCGCCAACCGAGAATAAAGCGTGCTTTCCAGTACTCTGGATCTCTCTTTGTCTTTGTTCCTCAAACCATCTCTCTTCCCTAACAACAGTACTTTAATGGCCATGGCTCAATGCTTAGGAATTATGGGACTTGCCCTGATGGTGCAGTGGGTTAAAGCCCTGTGCCAGCAGGACTAAAGACTGACAGGTCGCAGGTTCGAATCCAGGGAGAGGTGGATGAACTCCCTCTATCAGCTCCAGCTCCTCATGCGGGGACATGAGAGAAGCCTCCCACAAGGATGATAAAAACATCAAATCATCCGGGCATCTCCTGGGCAACATCCTTGCAGGCGGCCAATTCTCTCACACCAGAAGCGACTTGCAGTTTCTCAAGTCGCTCCTGACACGACAAATAAATATTGGAATTTTGCAAGCTCTCTCTCCCAAAGAATGCTGGTGCCCCACAAAACTACAAATCCCAGGAATCATAGCATTGAGCTTTGACAGGTATTGTGGTGTCAATCTGCATTAATTCTAAAGTGTAGATGCACCCTCAGACAACAAGGCCTATGAAAGAGCATATCTCACTATAATCCATGAAACAGAAGCCCCCAGTGGCGCAGTGGGTTAAACCCCTGCACTAACAGGACTGAAGACCGACAGGTCGCAGGTTCGAATCCGGGGAGAGCACAGATGAGCTCCCTCTGTCAGCTCCAGCTCCTCATGCGGGGACATGAGAGAAGCCTCCGACAAGAATGATAAAATATCGAAACATCCAGGCATCTCCTGGGCAACGTCCTTGCAGACGGCCAATTCTCTCACACCAGAAGCGACTTGCAGTTTCTCAAGTTGCTCCTGACATGACAAAAAAAGACTATAATCCATTACATGTTTTCATATGTAACTTTTCACTGTGAAATGCCTTGCTGCAAATTCACCTAATTTTAAGATAACACAAGATGATGCTCTCTTCTTTTTGCAATTGTCCTGCAGCTTCTCATCGTCATACTTTTTTTTTTTTGCCCACAGAAAATAGCAGGTAAAAAGGAATGATTAGAATAGCTTCACAGCCCCCTTTGACGGGTGGCATTAAGTGTTCCCATCAGAAAGAACAGCTTGTGACTTAATTTTGCTGTAAATTGTTAGATGAAGTGAGATTTAGACAGGAGGTCAAAAATTATATGTCATGACTTAATAAAACGGTGAAACTGAAAAATCAAGCTTTGTCTTTTTTTTTAATATTTTCAAGCCGGGAATGGTTGAATTGATGGAAGCAGAACCCATGGATGGTGTAATTCCATACTGTATTCTGTCTGCGAGATTGTGCAAGCCATCGAGATCTTGAGCACTTTACTTCAGATAGAAAACTAAATGTTTCTGCAGAATCAGATCACCACGTCGCAAACAAGGTTTGAAAGTCTGCTGCCTTCGGCTCTGAAAAATCTCTGCTCAGCAGCTTCTTGATGCAATTGAAAAGATGTCGGGCTCAGCAGTACAAGAAGGCCAACAAATTATATTTCTTGTAATGTTTTGAGTCCTATCATTTCACTTCCAGCCAATTAGCCCTTTGTTGGCATTGGCTCAGGGACAAGCACAAAATGATTGCAAGCTCGGACATGGGTAACGTGCAGTGTGTGAACCACTTCTCTGTCCTGCCTTCCTCCGCCAGGACGCATAATTCTCTCCCTAGAAGGAACTGGCCATGCACGCTAGAGGAAAAAGAGTCGTCATGATATCATCGGCATTATTTATGAAGCACCTAAAAAACCAAGGTGCTGTACAAAGGACAACTTTTGGACGGCCTTCTGCAGTGGCACCACGATTCTGCCTTAGCCCATAAAAGGACCAGACGTCTTGTTCATCTCAAATGTTTGAAATTAAAATTAATGCGGACACAGTACCAAGGTCACCACAAAGCAGAAACCACCTGCTTGAAATTGCTACCCAAGTTTTCAAAGTAGCTCCTTCCTCTGGACAAAATGTCTGAAAAAATACACCCACAGAACAGGAGGGCGAGTTAGATATAGCTGCGGTGTGTAAGCTGACAAGCTAACCAGTATGTATCTGGTAACTTGCTAACAAGAAGGGATGGCTGAAAGAGTACCTGGAAACATGGCAACTCTTCAACATACCATTGGCTCACCCAGGGGTCTTTCTGTGTTAGCTGTTGGCACCTCCTTGGCATCTGAATGCATCAAGTAAACCTAGCACATGAATAGCAGACTAGATAATCTAGAAGAGATGCATCCACAAACTGGAAAAAATTCTTTTGATGACCATATCTCCAAGAATTCCCCAGCCAGCATGGCCATAGCAGCAGGATGATAGTCCAAACTGGAAGTGTGACTAGATCAATTTATTTATTTTATTTATTTCCTATATTTATATCCCGCTCTTCTCACCCCCGAGGGGGGACTCAGGGCGGCCTCACAAAAAAGTCAACAGTTTATTAAAAATATTTTAAAAATATTTAAAAAGTAGTTAAAACAATTGATTAACACAGAATCCAAAATCTAGTCTGGGTCAAATCATTGCTGTAAGTGCTAAAATCTTCTTTCACTTGCTGCTCACTGATCGAACGCTTGGTCCCATAGCCAGGTCTTGATTTTCCTTTTAAAAGACAGGAGGGAGGTGGCCACTCTGCTGTCTCTGGGTAGAGCGTTCCACAGGTGGGGGGCTACTGATGAGAAGGCCCTGTCCCTCATCCCCACCAGTTATATTTGCAATGTCGGTGGGATCGAGAGCAGGGCCTCCCCAGACATCAAACCAGGGATGTCTGAAAAGCATGTACAATTGAGGAGAGCATCACAATCTACAGAAGTAGTTAGCAAACTACAGTTGGCTCTCTACATTTGCAGGTTTGATTTTTGCAAATTTGATCATTCATGGATTCGATTATAATGATATCTGTAGGAATCTCGATGTCTTTCAGTGTGACTTTATGGTTAGCCTCTCCCAGTCAAATTGGAGGATCCAGAGAGAGAACACCATTAGGTCCTCCAATGTGATTCTGTGATCAGCTTCCAGCAGATGTTGAGGACAGAGTCATGCTCAACGTCTGCTGTTCTCTTTGGTAATTTTTTTTTAGAAATTTCTTCATTTCACAGGATCCTCTACCACTAACACCAGCAAACATGGAGGGCTGACTGTATTGTGTTTCTGTGAGCATATTAGGGAGCCTCATTGGAAAGACTGGTTGTTCCCTGTTCACCATTCTTGTTTGGCATTCCACAACATACATGGCGAAGGGAATTTTTTCTGTTGCTGTCTTTTGTAGAAGTTGATTTGTTTCGGCTGCCTGATAACACACCTTATGATGTCACCAAATTCTGTGCAACATGCTGGGATTTCTTGGCAGTTATGCCACGTGGGGAAGTGATTCCCTGAGGAGAGGATGCCTGCAAATGACTGGTCTAGACTACAGAGATTATTCTTTCATCTCCACAACTAGGAGTAAATTGACTTTTGCAGCAGAGCTGTCTCGGTGTCTCCCTGGGAAAGAGCAAAAGCAATCAACCTCAGTTGGAGAAGGTGTAGGTGCTGTAGTGAATCAGCTGCTGCAGTGGGTGGCAACGAAAAAAATGGAAATAGAAGCTGAAAGTGTAAAGGAGAAGAGAATGCAAGAGAGCCTGGTATCTAGTCTGATATATTTCAGATACCTCTAATCAGAATTAGAGAACTTTTAACTGAGGTAAGATTAGAAAGAGACATGCACAAGAAATGGAAAAGGGGGGAAATCAACAGAGAGGAATTCAAGCAAATAACTAACATTATATTGTCGAAGGCTTTCATGGCCAGAATCACTGGGTTGTTGTAGGTTTTTTCGGGATATATGGCCATGTTCTAGAGGCATTCCCTCCTGACGTTTCACCTGCATCTATGGCAAGCATCACCAGAAGTAGTGAGGACCTCACTACCTCTGAGGATGCTTGCCATAGATGCAGGCAAAACGTCAGGAGAGAATGCCTCTAGAACATGGCCATATAGCTCGAAAAAACCTACAACAACCCAACTAACATTATGTAGGGAAAAGGATCGTAAGGCTAAGGCTAGAGAAGTGACTAGTTCATTTAGTGAGTATCAACAGCCAAACAAAGATTCATAATTTGTTCTCCTTCGTCCTATGCCAATAACCTAAACACTGTCCTACAGACGATGGAGCAATTGTTGTAACACAAATCTCAAAGGCATTATTGTGTAATACATGACTGACATTCTGTAAGGCATCAATCTGCCACATAGATATTTGACCACCTCAAGTTCTATTGATAGGTCTGTGAAAGCCTTCAATGGTCTTAGGAGTTTTTACTCACGCAAAACTGTGTTTTTGCTTGGGGCAAAATTTTAAAAACGATACAATAATTAAAAATGAAGAACAATTTTAACAAATATAAACTTACTAGTATTTCAATGTGTAATGTGGGCCTGCTTTTGGCTGATGAGATAGTGTTGTTGTTGTTGTTGTTGTTGTTGTTGTGTGCTTTCAAGAAGTTTCAGACTTAGGTTGATCCTGAGAGAGGGCCGGGTAAATGACCTTGAAGGGCCATATCCGGCCCCCGGGCCTTAGTTTGAGGACCCCTGATCTAGGTAATACAACCGAGAGGCAAAGATTCTCCTCCAAGTAAAACAAGGATTGATAATGAAATGTTTTAGGTTATATTTATTGGGAGGGTCAGCATTATGTAGAAGGTGCCACAAGGCACAAGGGAGACTGACTGATGACCTCAGCAGTGTCATAGGACACTTTCTCCCCAGTTGAGCGACCTAGCCTGACTCCGCCCATCAGATGATGTAGGCTTACTGGGCTCCATGGCCCAACTGGGATCCTATGATACTGCCAAAGACTCATCTGATGAGGTTGTCAGTCAGTCTCTCTTGTGCCTTAAGATGCCTTCTACATAAATGATGACCCCCCACCCCAATCAAATGAATGAAACTAAAACAGAGCCAAAGGTAGCAGACTTTCAAATCTTGTTTGCAACTTGGTGATCTGATTCTGCAGAAACAGCTAGGATTTTCTCTGAAGTAAAGCTCTCAAAACCTTGATGAGGCTTCCTGTGTTCCATTTAAACAATAATGGAGCCAGCGTGGGGAAAGCAACATTCTGATGCTTCCCCACATGTCATGGGGAAGCGTCACTGCAGGTGAGGTGGGAAGCAGCATGCTAGGATTGCCCCACTGCTATGCCAATTTGCCAGGTAGGCTGCTGAATCGCATCACTCCCCCACATCCATGTGATGAGGTCCTGATTAACTTTGGGCAGGTGGAGAGATAGAGGAGGTTCTGCCTGGCTCACCATCTCGGGGGGGGGGGGGGGGGGGGTGATCATAGACTGGACAAAGGGGTACAAGATACTTTGCCTAAGAAAACTCTAACAAGTTCGTGCGGTCTCCATAAGTTGGCAGTCAACTTGAAAGCATAGGCATGTGCACACACACATAGAGATTGAGGGCTCTTCCACACAGCCTTATATCCCAGAATATTAAGGCAGGAAATTCCACATTACCTGAGTGTGGACTCAGATAACCCAACTCAAAGCAGATATTGTGGGATTTTCTGCCTTGATATTCTGGGATATAGGGCTGTGTGGAAGGGCCCTTTGTCTCCTTGGGGATCTGATATTTTTAGAAAAGCTGGGTTGTTGTCCCAGAATAACTTTCCAAGCTCTCCAACAACGACCACTGGTAACACCATGGAGTACCAAATTATATAATTCCTTGCCATTGCGACAATATAGGGCATTGTATTGTTGAAGGCTTTCATGGCCGGAATCACTGGGTTGTTGTAGGTTTTTTCGGGTCATATGGCCATGTTCTAGAGACATTTCTTCTGACGTTTCGCCTGCATCTATCGCTTGCATCTATGACAAGCATCACTACCTCTGAGGATGCTTGCCATAGATGCAGGCGAAACGTCAGGAGAAATGCCTCTAGAACATGGTCATATAGCCCGAAAAAACCTACAACAACCCAATATAGGGCATTATTTTGTTATACAAAAAATAGCCAAACTCAAATGAAAGCAGAACTGTAGAAATGGAGGATGGGATGTTTCATTCTCACCTGGCTACAACCCGAGCAAAAGTCCTTCCCCCAAAAGCTGCCATTTTCATTAAAGGTGAACTTATCTTATGGAGCTCCCCAGCCCACAAATGGAAATAGCAGCCTCAGAGATGAGACTTTTAAAAGAAAGGAATAAAAAGAGTTACTGTACATACTTGTATACAAGTCAACTTCATGTATAAATTGACCTCACGTAGAAGTCAACTTTAGGTATAAGTCGAGAGAAGGTTTTGGGGCCAAAATTATAGATTTTGATATGACTAGTGGACAAGTTGAGGGGGTTTTTTTGTAAAGAGGGGAAAGCACCACTACTGCCTGGTGGTGCCAGCGTTATTGATATTTTCCTGCACATGCATTTAGTAATTCCAGAAACAGCACTATGGATGAGAGAGTAGCTTCTTTTAGGTTTTCCCAGGTTGGACTGAGCTCCCTCCTTTACTATTGTATTCAGAGAATCGATATTCCCCTTTTAAAAAATAAGAGTTAATTTACAGGAGCTCCATTGAGCTATAGATACATCAACCTAGATTTTTACAGTTGATTTTTTTTGACATTGTTAGACTTACACACAAGGATATACAGTATGTCTAACTATTAGCTAATTGAATTCACATAATTAACAGCAAAGTCTGGCTGGCCTAAAGTAGGTCATCTTTAAATGTGAACAAAAATGGGACAAATGTGAAAATTGAATACTGGAAAGGCAACCCATGTTGAGAAGCAGAAAGGCTCAACAAAAAAAATGTTCACATCTCCACAAAGGTACTGTCAGAGCTTCTAAGCAGATAAAAATAAAGAGATTTCTAAATGCTAGGAGGTTATTTTTTATTTTTTACCCAGGTCAAAATTCAGAACATATGGGAAGAGAAAAGTAAGGAGGTCAAGACCAGTTGTTAACTCTTGTTCTCAACCCAAATTACAGCTGTCACAAGGAGCAGAGAAATAAAAGTGATCTCAAATCAGGTCATTATATGAACCACCTCCAGTGTAATGTTAAATTAATAGCAAAACAGCCCTGCAGATGTGACATGCTACAACAAGGGAGTTTGGGGTGGGTATGCTTAATTCAAAGGCCATGCCTGTTTGGTAGGGAACCCTTGGGTTGCCGAGGCCATGACACAATTGACAGGAAGATCGTGGGTTAGACATAAATCTTGGGCTCTTTGGTCCATCATCTGGGTCTAATTCCAAAGGGAAGGATAGTTGAAATGACATTATGTAAGATGTTCTTGAATCACACGTGAACAAAACAGCAAAGAATCAACTGACAGTTGATAACACTTGGATCGCATTCCTAAACAGAGAAGGGAAGTGATTAATTTGAAAGCGCAGAGCAGGCGGAGGTGGAATTGGTTGCTGCCAAACACCTTGTTTATGAAATTTGCAAATCTGGAAGGTCCCAAAACAATTCTAATGTTCCAGAGTCTCAAGAATTTTCTGTTCCAACTCAGTGACCAACAAAATCTTAGTTTGAGGTTGGAAACATTATTATTTTGTGCCATAATTCTCAGAAATGTATGTCCCCCTGGTTATCGTGGCCAGCTATCATGCTGGTTGGGAGATTTTGGGACCTGTAGTTCAAGAAAGTAGTTTTCCCCCTAAGATCTGATAGTAGCAGCAATTGTTCCTTCATACAATTCACCCATGGATCTATCAATTAAAAGTAAGGCAAAGTAAGGCCCGGGGGCCAGATGCTGAGCCCTGTGTGCTTACCTCAGGACCTCCTCTTTTTCCCTATCCTCTCGGTATAAGGATGCGGTATCTTGTCACATCCTTATGCAGAAAGGACGGGGGAGGAAGGTACACAGCAGCTGAGAGACCTCTGGAGCACTCTCAGCCACCACGTGTCTTGCCTTCCTGAGTATGGTGTGAGCATGAGTATGGTGTGAGCAGCCCCAGCCTTATGCTGAGAGGACGACCTGAGGAAAGTATGTAGCAGCTAAGAGCCCTCCGGAGTGCTCTCAGCCATCACCTGTCTTGCCCTCCTTCCGCATAATGCCGAGAGGACAGCCCAAAGATCAGGGAAGGAGGATTGGGGCAGTTGCCCCATGTCTCGTTTTTCTCCCGGCATAAGGATGGGGCGAGCAGCCCAGTGCTTATGCCAAAAGGACAACCTGAAGATGACCCAGGTACTCCCCCTCCCAGGCCCATCCCACCCACCACTTGCCTAGCTCCAGGCCTGGCCCAATCCTCTTGACCGTACCCATAATGAGGCCCCAAGGCAAAAAAAGTTTGTCCATGCCTAAACTAGAGTATCTACAGAATGCATTTATGGGAAAATCATAAAAAATCATATACAAAGAGAAAAATGATACAAGACCAGATAGGCATACAGTCATCAAAGAGGAGAAATCTTGGGTGAGACCCAAGCCATTCAAAATTACATTTGAGCACTCTGATGAAGTTGCAGATTAAGTGCAGTTCTACTTCTGCCTTCTTTCAGTTCTTAGCATTTGACTCTAGCCAAGCAGGAGCTTGCAGCTCCATCACTTGCAAATCCACCAGTTGTGACAAGCAATGTGACATTTTAAAACTATTTACATGTAAATTTTAGAGAAAATGTTGCTCTAAATATGCAGAAGCCATCCAGATCATAAGAAAGAAAAATCTAGTTGATCATGCTGTCTGCTTCAATGAGTAATCATAGACCTCCAATGGAAAATTTTATTTTGATACTGTAGATGTTTCTAATGTATTTTGGGGTGCTGAATTAAAATAAACATAGATACCAAACAGATATCTTTAGCAAATTTAGTCTTATCAGAAAACTTCCGCCCCTTTCTTACTTTTACTCTTTACTCCCCAAATAAATCTTGTTCGGTCACACATTAAAAAATTAAAACATTAAAGCAAGTTTTTTTTTGGGGGGGGGGGGGGACTGTGCCAGAATATATCATGCTGTTAGGGCAGCTTTTTCGTTTATACTCTAAGTGCTTACAGTCTAGTGATCCAGCAATCCCACTTTGCCTTGAGTGCTTTGTGTTTACCCAGGCTTTCCAGTGCTTGCCTCTAATGGCAGCTCTAGGCTAAGTGAATACTGAATAGGGGAAGGAAATCAAATGAGGAAAACTAGAATGAGGATGAGAGGTAAAGGACCTGACGGAAGAGAGGATGGGAAGGAGGGGACCTGTCTGTCAGCTGAGCTTTGGAAACTAGTCTTTCCAAGGTCAGAAGGATGATGGATGGAAGACAACCTGTATCATTCCAGATCCCTTCCTATGACATTCCTTTAGTACTTTCTGTAGGAGCCCACAGTGGCACAGTGGGTTAAACCCCTGTGCCAGCAGGACTGAAGACCGACAGGATGCAGGTTCAAATCTGGGGAGAGCGTGGATGAGCTCCCTCTATCAGCTCCAGCTCCTCATGCGGGGACATGAGAGAAGCCTCCCACAAGGATGTTAAAACATCACTACATCACATCCCTTGGACATCCTTCCAGACGGCCAATTCTCTCACACCAGAAGCGACTTGCAGTTTCTCAAGTCGCTCCTGACACGACCAAAAAAAAAAAGCACTTTCTGTCTTTTGCTAAGTGATGCACCCTCCCTCCCCAACACTCCTTCTTTCCAGGTGTCACATTTTATTTGTGCTCTCTGCATTTGAATTGGCTCTCTTTATTGAGCCTGTTTATTACAGTTTACTACTCCATTTAATGTTCGATAGCCCATCAGCAGCATCCCATAAAAAAGAAGAAGCTATAAGCCTTTTCATGTCTACTTAAAGCCCTCATTAAATTCAAAACAAGAAGTTTATTCTACAAATGCCATTTGATTTCATTTTTTAATAATGTGTTCCTTTTCGCAACAAAGCATTAGTGATGGCAACAGATATTCTAGTTGTTGAGTTTTGATTTTGTTGTCATTTGTCATGTTACACTATTACTGCTGTGTGTTTTCACTTGAAGAATTAGAATGTGCAAAATGTGTTTACACGGGAGACAAAACAGAACAGTATTTTTTTAATGGAAGCAAAACATTAAACTGGCTGTGCAAACTTAGTCGGAAGAAAAAATTATATTCAGGTCCAGTCCACCATAAAAATTGTATGTGAAGGATTCATTGTTGTATTGTTGCTGTGCACCTTCAAGTCGTTTTCAATCTACGGCAATTCTTAGGGGAATCTATCATGGGATTTTCTTGGCAAAATTTCTTGTTCAGGTTTTTTTTATTGCATTTCTGAGCCCTTCCAGACAGGCCCTATATCCCAGGATCTGATGCCATGTTTTCTGCTTTAAACTGGATTATATGAATCCTCACTGCCAAATAATCTGGGATAAACAGAAAACCTGGATTTATATCCTGAGATATAGGGTCTGTCTGGAAGGGCCCTCTCTGAGACTGGGAAAATGTGACCTGCCCAGGGTCATGTAATGTGTTTCATGGTTGAGTGGGGATTTGAAGCCTGATATCCAGAGCCTGAGCCCAACAGTCAAACCACTACACCACACTGGCTATCCAATTTTTTTTGTCGTGTCAGGAGAGACCTGAGAAACTGCAAGTCGTTTCTGGTGTGAGAGAATTGGCAGCCTGCAAGGACATTGCCTAGGGGACTCACGGATGATTTGATGTTTTATCATCCTTGTGGGAGGCTTCTCTCATGTCCCCGCATGAGGAGCTGGAGCTGATAGAGGGAGCTTATCCACTTCTCCCCAGATTCAAACCTGCCAGCACAGTCCTTCAGTCCTGCCAGCACAGGGGTTTAACCCACTGCACCACTGGGGGCTCCAGCTATCCAATGGATGCATATGTTGTTTTTGTTGTTGTTTGTCTTCAAATAATTTCTGACTGATGGCAACACGAAACCGAACCTATTACAGAGTTTTCTTGGGCTGGGAGTATGTGCCTTGCCCAAGAGATTGAACTGTGGTCTTCAGAAGCACAGTCCCAACATGCAACATTGCTCACCTATACCACGTATCAGTCATGTTTGGACATTACAGCACTAATAAAACCTCAACGGTTTTTGCCCCAGAGTACATTTCCCTACCTGTATGAAGGCCTATATTTATGACCCTGTTCTTTTATGAGTTTCTCCCCCATAAACAATCTGCTCCATCCCTATCTCATCCTGATTTTAGTATTTTTTAGTATCTTAGTTTTTATCTTGCACATGCGGCCCGCTCATTGTTATGTTATTTTATTGTGTATGATTTTGCTTTATTGTTTTTTGTACTCATATGTTGTATGTATTTTACTGTGTTGTTATTGTTTTTAGGTTTTACTTTATTGTAATATGTTGTTGGGCTTGGCCTCATGTAAGCCGCCCCGAGTCCCCATTGGGGAGATGGTGGTGGGATATTAAATAAAGATTATTATTATTATTATTATTATTATTATTATTATTATTATATATCAAACTTTTCCAAGCAAGCAAAGGTCTTTCAAGAATCTTTTTGCCATTCCTTTCAGAATAACCCAATCCTGTACACACGTAGCTGGGATTAAGCGCCACTGAACTCTGCAGAGACACATACAGAGTTGCACTGCCAGTGCGTCTGGGGTTTGCTTCTTTTAAATGTTAAGACGCCATGCTCTGCTCATTATTTTAAAAGAAAAACAAAAAGTTATTTTTCATGTTCTTCAAGCCATTCAGCTGAATGCAACATGGCAGATTAAAACCTTCTGGATGTATTTTCTCTTCTTGGATTCATAATATATTGAACAAGTTCTAGTTCTAGAAAGGAGCCGCTCCAGGCATCCTGCAAATTTGCTTTCCCCCGGTGAACTATGACTTAAATATTATCTGTGTAACAAAACCTTATCTAGGTCAAAGCCTAGGGATTACACAAAGTGCAATGAAAATTTTACCAGTCCAACAGACCTATTATTATTCTTATTATGGTGTTTGGAAGGAGGGTATTCGCACTGGTCCAGCAAGCTCTCTGTTTGCCTTTCAGTGTTCTCTCTGGAGGACAGAACAGCAAAGATGATTGTGAACGCACCAGGGCTTCCTACTCCTCTCCTGCAAGCCCCATCTCCACCCAGCAGCATCTTCCATCAAAGAGCTCTTTTACAAATTATCCCACCATGCTGAAAATAGCTACCTAGATGCCTGGAGCAGAATGCAGACATATTTCCACATTTCTGGTGACCTTATTTTTTAAGGATATCCATCAGCTATATTAGGAAGGATTGTACGAACTGTCAAAAATGACAATTAATTAAGGGGGGAAGGGAAAGACAAAGCAACATTGGACATGGTTCAAATTTCATTTCTACTTTTGAAATGAGAGGTTCTTTTTAACAGTACAGAAGGGCTTCACAACCTGTTTCAATTGGGAATTGCTGTTCCTGGAAGCTCTCAGGATAGTCAGTTCACTGTGTCTATATGGCTAGATCAGGGGCAGCTCAACCCATTACGCGAAGTAAGCATTTGCAGTATAGTTGATTTTGCCCAGGGGCGCTCTTGATGCGCTCTTGGGGGAAAATAGACCTTGACATATGCGAGTTGTAGTTACTGGGATGTATAGTTCACCTACAATCAAAGAGCATTCTGAACTCCACCAATGATGAAATTGAACCAAATATGGCACACAGAATTCCCATGACGAACAGAAAATATATTTCAGTAATTGGTTTGGGGGAGGCGCCAAAATACTGTTTGCTTACCATTGAAAATTATCTAGGGTCGTCTCTCATACCTTATTTGAAGTGCAAAACCATGTAAAAACAAAACAATAATTAAAATGAAGAACAATTTTAACAAATATAAACTTATTAGTATTCCAATGGGAAGTGTGGACCTGCTTTTGACTGATGAAATAGGATTGTTGTTGTTGTTGTTGTTGTTGTTGTTGTTGTTGTTGTTGTGTGCTTTCAAGTTGTTTCAGACTTAGGTTGACCCTGAGCGAGGGCTGGGTAAATGACCTTGGAGGGACACATCTGGCCCCCGGACCTTAGTTGGAGGACCCCTGACCTAGATGATGGTAGGATCAGCCCTACCTAGACCATTCCCATCCATTCCCTGGTGGCACAACAGGTTAAACCCTTGTGCCAGCAGGATTGCTGAATGAAAGGTCAGTGGTTTGAATCTGGGGAGCGGGGTGAGCTCCCATCTGTCAGCTCCAGCTTCCCATGCAGGGATGGTAGAACTTCTGGGAGTCCCCTTGGCAATGTTCTTGCAGACAACCAATTCTCTCACACCTGAAGCGACTTGTAGTTTCTCAAACCACTCCTGAGATGAAAAAAATCCATCCCATGAAGTTGTTGTCAAAGCAAATCTGGAATAGATGAGGGGGCACTGTGTACCATAAAAATCAGCAGGACCTTTTAAAAAATATTCCTTGTTTTTGATACTTCCCTTTTTATATCTATATTTTAAATGTTATATCTTGAGAAAATACATGGAAATTAATCCTCTGTTAACATTGAATATTAAATTAGGTGTGAATTGCCAGGACCAAAGTAGAATGACATTCCTGCAGTCTCCCATTTTTCCAAGTACACATTAGAGCTGGCGTCGCAACTCTCACTTAAACATCTGCCACCTCCTTTACTAGGGACCCTGGTGCCAGCTGGGGAACAGACGTTTGGCAAGCGCAAGCCTTCTTGCCCTTCTTCTTGATGAGAAGAACTATCAGAATGCTTTGCAGGCAAAAAAAGAAAACGAAAAGAAGCAGCTTGGTACAATTCCGGTATGCTGGCTGCCTTGATGCTGGGAAAGCTAAGCTGGGCAGCTGCTATGGATGCGTTTGCTTTCTTCATGGATTCCCTGTTTGTTTCATGCCACAGCATTCACCCTGCCACCAAATCTACACATTGTATTCATGCTTCTCATGGGCACCAGAGATCTTTCAAAGTAAGGAGCCCCCGGTGGCGTAGTGGGTTAAACCCCTGTGCCGGCAGGACTGAAGACCGACAGGTCGCAGGTTCGAATCCCGGGAGAGGCGGATGAGCTCCCTCTATCAGCTCCAGCTCCTCATACTGGGACATGAGAGAAGCCTCCCAGAAGGATGATAAAAACATCAAATCATCTGGGTGTCCCCTGAGCAACATCCTTGCAGACGGCCAATTCTCCCACATCAGAAGCAACTTGCAGTTTCTCAGGTCACTCCTGACACGACAAAAAAAAATCCTTTAAAGTTTCTGCTAATGGGGTAAAAGTAATGTGTGTCCTAAATTTCTAGCATCACTTCGAAAAATGTTGAGTTGATGCCTTCTCTCAGAATCATACATTGTGAACAGGATTTTGGAAGTCCCTGATAAATCCAGAAATCACATCAACAATAGATTTGAATCAAACTTGGCACAAATCTCCAGTATGACTAACTTTAAGAACTGGCAGCGTTTGAGGGACAATGACAGAGGATGATGGGAGTTATAATTCACCCATTTACAAAATGCAGTCATGCTAGATTTGGACCATACTTGGTGCACACACAGACACACACACCATGACCAACTTTCAATGCTGGTGAGGTTTGTGGGGGCTCAACCTTGGATGTTAGGAGTTGTTGTTCACCCACATCCGGAGAGCAACGATGGATATGGATCAAAAGGGCCACACATATCCGTCATGACCAATTTCAACTACCGGTGCAATTTGGGAGCAACGACAGATGATTATGGGAGTTGTAGTTTAAAAGGTAAAGGCTGTCCCCTGACATTAAGTCCAGTCATGTCTGACTCTGGGGTGTGGTGCTCATCTCCATTTCTAAGCCGAAGAGCCGGCGTTGTCCATAGACACCTCCAAGGTCATGTGGCCTGTATGACTGCATGGAGCGCGTGTTGTAGTTTACCTATATCTTTATACATTTTCTAAAGGCTCCATTCACAAAAACCCAAAGCTAAACAAAGACTATTTCTGGGAATTGTCAGGGAGCTAAGTGAGTGCTTTCTATATTTTAGTGACCAGAATTGGGGACAGTTGTCCTGGTGATCTCTTCATCTTTCTCGATGCCATGTATTGTCCTACATTGAACTTTTCTTCTTTGGAGAAAAATAGGGCGATTGAGAAAAATGTTGAAAGTGGGATTCACACTTCCTTGGAGTTCTTAATATTACCAAACATGGACAGAGAAGGCATTCTTACTAGGACCAAGTTTCCATCCATTCTAATAAGGACAAGATTCAGACAAACTTCAAAGCAATCTGAAGTTGTGGGGACAGGCAGTGAATAAGTAGATGAGCCCTAAAACATGGATCAATGGATTAAAACTACAGGGGAAAAAAGATTTCATCTAAACACTAGCCGTCCCCTGCCATGCATTGCTGTGGCCCAGTCTGTGTATATGTGTTTTGTGTGTGTATATATGTGTATATGTGTGTTTGTATATTTGTGTATATGTTTGTGTATATATGTATGTGGCTTTGTGCATTCATTGTAATGTATTCTTTGGTTTTTGGCTTTTTAAGTCTCTTCTGCTGTGTTTTTCAGTGTTTTTATGAGTGACGGTCACTCATGGGAAGTTTGCCCCAATTCTTTCATTGGTGGGGTTCAGAATGCACTTTGATTGTAAGTGAACTATAAATCCCAGTAACTACAACTCCCAAATGCCAAGGTCTATTTCCCCCAAACACCATCTGTGTTCATATTTGGGCATATTGAGTATTCATGCCAAGTTTGGTCCAGATCCATCATTGTTTGAGTCCACAGTGCTCTCTGGATGTAGGTGAACTACAATTTCCAAACTCAAGATCAATGCCCCTCAAACTCTTTGAGTGTTTTATGTTTTTCATGGGAGTCCTGTGTGCCACGTTGGGTTCAATTCTATCATTGGTGGAGTTCAGAATGCTCTTGGATTGTAGGTGGACTATAAATTCCAGAAACTACAACTCCTAAATGACAAAATCAATTTTTTGGAGTGATAGTCACTCCTTGGGTTAGTAAATGTCTGTGGCCAAATTTGGTGGCAATTCATCCAGTTGTTTTTGAGTTATGTTGATCCCACAAACGAACATTACATTTTTATTTATACAGATTAGGAAGAATTTCCTGAGAAAGGAATGCAGTGGAGACACCTTTTCTGGAGGTTTTAAAGCAAAGGCTGGATGGCCATTTGTCGGGAGTGCTTTGAATAGGTATTTCTTCATAGCAGAAGGGGGTTGGACTGGGCGGCTTTGGGTCTTTTCCAACTCAAGAACTCAAGGTTTTGTGTGAGAGTATGTGTGCACAATATTTTGCTTCCTAAGCCAGTCTGAACTCTGCTCCTTTGGGGCCGGGCTGTCCCTGACCACGCTAGATACAGAGAAATGCACTGAATGGGAAATTGAATAGATCATGAATAGGCCACTGGATACCATATGGTGTATACAACTCCGGCCCTGTTTATCTTTCACGTCGGTGCTGCATTTCCGTATCTCCAGACTTACAATCAAGAAGACAAGACAAGAAAAATGCTTCAAAACTGAGTTTACTTTGTTCACTGTGGACAGGCATGTAGCCGGGGGGGGGGGGGGGGCAACAAAACGTCTCACAACACAAGGAGTGACCATCACTCAAAAAATATGATTTTGTCATTTGGGAGATGTAGTTGCTGGGATTTTTAGTTCACCTACAATCAAAGAGCATTCTGAACTCCACCAACGATGGAATTGAACCAAGTGTGGCACACAGGACTCCCATGACCAACAGAAAACACTAGAAGAAAACAATGATATTAACAAAAAACATTTCAAAAACGAATCAAAAAAAATTAGAAGATCTCACAGGAATAAAAACAGTAAATAAGATCAAATACCTAGGAATTTGGGTCACAAGGAGGAACCTAAACTTACTAGAAAACAATTACATAGCGCAATGGAAAAATATTAAGAAAGAGATAGGAATATGGAAGACGCTAAATCTATCATTATTAGGTAGAGTAGCAACTATAAAAATGAATCTCCTTCCTAAGCTCCTATACATCTTTCAGAACCTCCCTATAGTTAGAAATTTCAGTATTTTCAAGGACTGGAACAAAGAACTTTCAAAATTTATCTGGAAGAATAAAAGACCCCGGATAAAACAAACGATTATGACAATGCCAACACATAAGGGCGGATTTGGCCTACCGAACTTACAAATATATTACGATTCTTGCGCATTAACCTGGATCAGAGATTGGACTAACTTAACTAATATTAAGATACTCACCATTGAAGGGTTCGATCTTAGAAAAGGTTGGCACGAATACCTATGGTATGAAGGGGCCAAAAAGGAAGGTAATTTTGGTAATCATTTCATAAGATCAGCCCTGCTAAAGGTCTGGATGAGGCACAAAAAATTCTTTTTCCAGAAAACCCCGCAATGGGTCTCCCCCCTGGAGGCAAAACATCGAAGACTACTAGGGTGGAGATCATGGCCCACCTATAGAGATATCCTCCATAAAAGGAATGGTTCCTGGGAATTAAAATCACAACAGGAATTAACCAAAGACTTCAATAACATCTCATGGCTGCAATATGCCCAGATTAGGGAGTGCTATAGGGAAGATATTAAAATAGGCTTTGGAGAGGGAACAGACCCATGGGATAAAATTCAAAAAAAGGGAAGAAAAGTAATAACAGCCCTATACCGGATCCTATTGGGATGGGCCACTGAAACAGAGACTATCACACATTCGATGGTTCTCTGGGCAAAAAATATAGGGCGTACAATACACCTAAGGGAATGGGAGATCATTTGGAAAAAAAGACTCAAATACACATACGCCTCAGATCTAAGGGAGAATTGGCTTAAAATGTTACACCGTTGGTTCCTAACACCACAAAAAATAGCGAAAATGTACGAGAATGCCGACAATAGATGTTGGAAATGTAAACTATCTGAGGGGTCCTTCTTCCATTTATGGTGGCAATGCCACAAGACAAGAGTGTTCTGGAGGAGCATTCATAATGAGTGTAGGAAAATTCTTAATTTAAACCTCCCTATGCGTCCAGAAATGTATTTATTGGGAATGTATGACGAATCTGTTTTTCCGGATACCAACTCAGAAAAGCTGTTTAACTTTTTTGCAACTGCAGCTAGAATAACTTTCGCCAGATTATGGAAACAGGACTTGACTCCAACTATAGTACAATGGAGGGAGAAAGTCAGAGACGTTCAAGAAATGGACGAGCTGACTTTTTGGCTGCGACCGAACAACGGAAAAGGATTGACGATGACTAACTGGAGCTTGTTCAAGAATTATATGGAAAAAGAATTACAGAAATAAGTTATTAAATCAGTGTTTAATGAAGGGAGGCTGAATATGATGTAACGGGAATACTGTATAATGGAATGATTCTAAATGAATGAAAATGAGGGGAAGTCTTTTTATGGGGGAGTAGGGGGGGGGAGAGGAGGACGGGAGGGGGGTGGATATGAAGTGATTATGGTGTAAGGGGGATATTAGTGAGGGCCTAACATGTTAGGCATACACTGCACTTTAAATATCTATGTACCTTGCCCCGATGTTTATACGTTATGTCTATGTATGTCACACGTTATGTTTTGTACCATGGCGTCGTTGTCTATTTTATACTGCAAACTTAATAAAAACTAATTATAAAAAAAAAAAAAAAAAAAAAGAAAACACTAGAAGGGTTTGGTGGGCATTGGCCTTGAGTTTGGGCGTTGTAGTTCACCTACATCCAGAGACTACCGTGGACTCAAGCAATGATGGATCTGGACCAAACTTGGCACGAATATTCCATATGCCCAAATATGAACACAGATGGAGTTTGGGGAAAATAGACCTTGACATTTGGGATTTGTAGTTACTGGGATTTATAGTTCACCTACAATCAAAGAGTGTTCTGAACCCCATCAATGATAGAATCGGGGCAAACTTCCCACACAGAACCCCCATGACAAACAGAAATACTAAAGGACATCCAATCTAACTCCCTTCACTAGGGCAGGAAAACATAATCAAAGCCCTCCTGACAAAGAGCCATCCAGCCATAGATATAGATATATGATTCACACAGAGAGAGATATAGTATCATAGATTCGAAAGGGACTCTTAAAGAAGGACAATTGTATGTTGCATATTCCAGAGTGGGCAAACCAGACAATCTCCACATCAACACTGACAAAGAAACAGCAAGAAACACTGTTTACCCACAAGCATAAAGACATTACATATATTGGAATCCAACACTTTCTCATTACTTTATTTTCCAGATCACCAGACTGGGCCACAGCAACATGCGGCAGGGGACAGCTTGTTCATAATAATAATAAGAATCATCATCATCATCTTTATTTTTACCCCACCACCATCTCCCTGATGGGGACTCGGAGTGGCTTACATGGGGCCAAGCCCGGACAACATAATACAGCAATAAAATCAAAGCATATACAACATACAACAACAACATTATCAAAATGGCATTAAATAATAATAATAATAATAATAATAATAATAATAATAATAAACATTCCAATAAAAGCAATCACAATAGAGATGACAATGGGCGGGCCACATATTCTGAATGAAAACAGTTAACAAACTATGATGAGATAAGATAGGAGCAGGACGTTTAAATGAAACTCATAAAACACTCATAAATGTGAAGCAGAACATCCTATTTGGAGGGCACAAACTCCATTCGCAGAAAACGTTGAGCGGGTGTAAAATATAATGCTGTGCACCTACTCATCAAAGGCGCAGCGGAAAAGCCAGGTTTTGAGGTTCTTTTTAAATGTTTCTAGTGAAGGGGCTTTCCTAATCTCCCAGGTAAAGAGTTCCAAAGTTGGGGGGCCACAGAAGAGAAGGCTCTCTCCCTTGTGCCCACAAGATGAGCTTGTGAGATTGGTAGAGGTAAAAGGAGGACCTCCCCGAGGAACGAAAGGCCCGGGTTGGTATGTGGAGCGAGATGCAATCACGAAGGTAGGCGGGTCCCAAACCGTTTAGGGCTTTATAGGTGATAACCTGTACCTTGAATTGGGACCGGAAAATAAATGGCAGCCAGTGGAGCATTAGATGCAAGTGGGCTGCAATGTATGAACGCTTATGTCAAATAAAAATGCATCAGTCTCTTAAAAAGCCATGAGATATTTTGTAGTGCAAAATCAAAGAAGCATCTTCCCAAGTTGATCTGGTTCAAAGTCACTCTGCACGGAGCCACCCTTTTCATGCAGAAGATATTGGGTGCGAAATTATTCCATCACTCTCCTAACCTTGTCTTAGTACCAATGTAGGCAACATGTCTGTGTTAGCCTTGTACTTAATTTAAACCGTGATGCAACAGCGTGAAACATTTCCACCCACAAAAGAGTCACAGTTGTCACTAAAATTAGCCCAAGTATGTGAATTCAAAGGGAGAAAAAACATGGAAACAAAAGAGACTTTGGACAAATAGTGCTGTTGGTGGCAAGCTGTTGATTTTCCTAAAAGAAAGGGGAACCATTAGCTCTGCTTATACTTACCTTTATAATGTCTCAGGCACTTGGCTTTTCAAAAGACACCTGCCAAGTGGGGAAGTACTCACAGCAGATGTACTTACTCACTGGGTCCCATAATGACTACCAAGCTCCTAATAGGAGACATTTCTCAGCAAGACTTGGTTTAGGGGTGGTAAAAATTGTTAGTGATGGAGGTCAGCTTTGTAAAGGAGAGAAGAATATCTTCTGATCCTAACAGGCATCAAACTGCTTGCATGGGAAAGCTTTGGTTGTGTTGAAGGAGAACCAGGTGAGGAAAAAGCCAACTTAAAATGGCAAGGAGGGGCTAACAGAGTCCCCTTCTACGCTGCCATATAATCCAGATGATTGAAGCAGATAATCACATCCTCTGCTTTGAACTGGATTATATGAGTCTACATCTATATAAATAAAAATGTAATGTTCATTTCTAGGATTAACATAACTCAAAAACCACCGGATGAATTGACACCAAATTTGGGCACAATACACCTATCAGGCCAACGAGTGACCATCACTCATAAAAACACTGAAAAACACTTAAAAAGCCAAAAAATAAAAATACATTACAATGCATGCACAAAACCACATATATACACAAACACACATATATACACACATGCATAAATATATACACACACAAAACACATATACACAGACTAGGCCACAGCAAAGCGTGGCAGGGAACACCTAGTTGCTATATAATCCAGTTCAAAGTAGATAATCTGGATTTTATATGGCAGTGTAGAAAGGGACAGAGAGAACCATATAGAGCAGGGGTCCTCAAACTTTTTAAACAGAGGGCCAGGTCACAGTCCCTCAAACTGTTGGAGGGTCGGATTATAATTTGAATGTTTTTTAATTTTATTTATTTATTTACAGTATTTATATTCTGCCCTTCTCACCCCGCAGGGAACTCAGGGCGGATTACAATGCACACATACATGGCAAACATTCAATGCCATAGACACACAACACATATAGACAGACAATCAGAGGCTATTTAACATTCCAATTTTCTGGCCACCAGGGGAGCTGTCGCTTCGCCGTCCATCTGCGACACGATGAAGTACTTTCCGCATTCCCCGCATTCTTTTGCTGGAGATTTTTTATGACCTCATAAATTTTGTTAAATTAGGCTCCCCACACATAGGTGGTACCTAAATTTCCTACTTGACAGATGCAACTGTCTTTCGGGTTGCAAAGGTCAACAACAAGCTACACAAATTGGCCGGAAGCTCACTCCGACCCGGGCTGGCTTCGAACTCATGCCCTTTCGGTCAGTAGTGATCTTAATGCAGCTGACACCCAGCCAGCTGCGCCACAATCCCATGAATGAATTCCTATGCACACTGTACATATATTATTTGTAGTGCAAAAAACAATTTAAACAATACAACAATTAAAAGGAAGAACAATTTAAACAAATATAAACTTATTAGTATTTCAATGGGAAATGTGGACCTGCTTTTGGATGAGATACGATTGTTGTTGCATGCTTTCAAGTCATTTCAGACTTAGTTTGACCCTGAGTGAGGGCCAAGCAAATGACCTTGGAGGGCCGTATTCAGCCCCCGGGCCTTAGTTTGAGGACCCCTGGAATAGAGCATGTTTCCTAAACTGACACACACACCCTGACCTTCTAGGCTGCATCTCCCATCGTCCCCACCATTTTAGCCAATGGATGGCACAATGGGTCAACCTTGTGCCAGAAGGACTGAAGACTGACAGGTCAGAGGTTTGAATCTGGTAAGAGCAAGGATGAGCTCCCTCTGTCAGCTCCAGCTCCCCATGTGGGGACATGAGAGAAGCCTCCACAAGGATGGTAAAACATCAAAACATTTTGTTGTCCCCTGGGCAAGGCCTTGCAGGCGGCCAATTCTCTCACACCAGAAGCGACTTGTAGTTTCTCAAGTAGCTCCTGACACACACAGACACAAAAAGCCAATGGTAAGGGAGATAAGGGAGACAGGAGCTATACCCTGAAGCTCATAGAGGGAGCTAGGATACTTACAGCAGTAAGAATCAGCTTTCCCCCTATAACAGTTTGCCTAGTTTGAAGGAAGGTCAGACTTCGGGTGTATTTACACTGTAGAATTAATACAGCTTGACACCACATTAACTGACACACTAAATGCTATAGAATCCTGAGATTTGTAGTTTGGCAGCCAGATCTCTTCAGCAGAGGAGGCTACAGAACTGACAGAACTACAATTCCCGCGATCCCATAGCACTGAGCCATTGTGGTTGGAATGATGTCAAACCACCTTAATTCCACAGTGTAGGTGCACTCCATGAAGCAGAACAAGGTGAAAGTAGCTGGTGGAAGAATCCAAGGTTGCCGAATGAATGCTTCAGGTGCCAAACCAGAAGGAGAAGCTGCCTGCTTTGCAAGTCTAGGCTTCTTGGGGCTGGAAGTGTTCTGTGTATTTTAATATGTATTTACGGAAATAAGTTTTAATATGTGTATTTTATAGAATGTTCATTATGATTACATGTTTTAGCTATGTTGTAACATGTCTTAAGGAGAGGAGGGTAAGAAATAATAATAATAATAATAATAATAATAATAATAATAATAATTATTATTATTATTATTATTACTAGCCGTCCCCTTCCACCCGTTGCTAAGGCCCAGTCTGTGTATATGTTTTGTGTGTGTATATATGTGTGTATGTGTGGGTATATATATGTGTATTTGTGTGTTTATATGTGTACATGCATACTGTGTATATGTGTGTATATATTTGTGTATATATGTGTGTTTGCATATATATATGTGTGTGTGTGTGTATGTATATATATGTGTGTGTTTTTTGTGTTTGTATGTGTACATGCATATTGTGTATTTGTGTGTGCTTGTCTATATTCATATTTGTATGTATGGATATGTGAGTGCATGTGAATATGTATATATGTATGTGTGTATTTGTGTGTGTTTATGCATATATATATGTATGTGTGTATATGAATGTGTGCATGTGCATATGTATATGAGTGTATGTGTGTATGTATATATGGTGTATTTTGGGGTTTTTTTTTAGTCTTTCTGCTGGGGTTTTGTGTGTGTGTGTGTGTGTGTGTGTGTTTTATGGGTGATGGACACTTGTTGGACTGTTAGGTGTGTTGTGTCCAAATTTCGTGTCAATTCGTCCAGTGGTTTTTGAGTTATGTTAATCCCACAAACGAACATTACATTTTTATTTATATAGATTAACCATAAAGGAAAGATTTTTCAATAGTGCCCACAACTGTCAAAGTGAAATGGCAGTCTTGAGGAGTAGGTAGATCAGAATTCTCTTTGTGCTATTCATATTGGCCAAATTAAGGGATGTTTATAACAGTGGCCTTAGACAATTTACAACAGCTTGGAGGTGTGCACACACACACACACACACAATCAACATTTGCAGTGCAATATGCTTCAGTTCACTGATTCCAGCCTTTCCAGTGCATGGCGTGATTTTCTATGTACCTCACTTAACAATGAGGTCATGTATTTGTTGATAAGGCTGACTGACCCAAATTCCCATTGTTCTCCTAAAAGGGCCCATGGCAGCACTCATTGGTAGCCAGTGAACTCCCCAGTGTACAGGTTCCCTTCTGGGGTTTGGGAATGTCAAGTGATGGGACTTCATAGGTCACTATATACCAAATGTCAGTGTAGGTTAGGCTGCAAATGTTCCTTTCCCTTCTTGACATCTTTAAAATGTGTATGTGTAGTGTAAGGAAGGAAAACAGAGCGAGCATGGAACTCAACTCAAATTAAAGTTGAGTATCTGAAATCCCTGTGATCAGAACTGTTTGGATTTTGGAATATCTGGACTCCCATATATATATATACACACATACACACACACACACACACACACATAATGAGATACATATCTTGTTGATGGGATAGATATGAAATTCATTTATATTTCATATATACTTTATATACATACACAGAAAGTCATTTCCTACAATATATTTTAATAACGTTATGCATGAAACAAAGGCTGGATCTACACTGCCCTATATCCCAGGATCTGATCCCACATTATCTGCCGTGTGTGTGTGTGTGTGTGGAGCGAATTGAGAAATTGCAAGTTTCTTCTGGTGTGAGAGAATTGACTGTTTGCAAGGACATTGCCCAGGGGATGCCTGGATGTGTTACCATACTGTGGGAGGCGTCTCTGCTTATCCCAGATTATCAGGCAGTGTAGACTCATATAATCCAGTTCAAAGAAGATAATCTGGGATCATGCCCTAGGACAGGGGTTCTCAAACTAAGGCCCTAGGGCTGAATACGGCCCTCCAAGGTCATTTACCCGGCCCTCGCCCAGGGTAAGCCTAAATCTGAAACTACTTGAAAGCACACAACAACAACAACAACAATCCTATCTCATCAGCCAAAAGCAGGCCCACACTTCCTATTGAAATACTAATAAGTTTACATTTATTAAAAATGTTCTTCATTTTAATTATTGAATTGTTTTAAAGTGTTTTTTGCACTACAAATAAGATATGTGCAATGTGCATAAGAATTCATTCGTGCTTTTTTCAAATTATAATCTGGCCCTCCAGCAGTTTGAGGGACCCTTGTCCTAGGATATAGGGCAGGGTAGATTCAGCTAAAATTTCTGTATGCTGAATGATCAGAAAACGAAGGTGTCATCATGTTAGCCACCTATGACAATGTTGGATTTTGGGGTGTTTGGAAAAGCCAGATAAGGGGTGCTCAATCTGTACTCAGCAAACCTGTAGCATCTGTGTGTATACATTCAATTAAATATGGAGCTTAGATGGGTACAGAACTAACTACTGGGTTGTCCATGGCACAGTCTTAAGTGGGCATGGAAAGTGTTAGACAACTGCCCAACCTTGATAGATGTCGAAGAGTGGCCCTCTTTCTAAGCCCAGACTTGCTGAGTGCCAGGCTGTTTCTCCCACCCACCACTTTAGCCGCTCCTGTCTCAATGTAGATATATTAAATGGTTGCTATAGAGAGCAGCTTGAATCTGTGACAGCTATTTTAAACATTCAACACAACTTGTCTAAGAAGGAATTTGGGAGCATAAAGGCAGCAGAAGTAGCAGCAACAGCCATTAGGGAGTTTCAGTAACCATGGCCGTCACTTGACTCTTTTGCAGCTAGTAGCCATAAGACTTTCATTTTCCCTGTCATCCCTCTGTTCTCGCTTTTCTCATGTAGCTGTTTTCTGTTAAAGTTACAAAGAGATCCTTTTGTGCCAAATTTTTAAGAAAGACACACTTCCATATGGTGCTTTTGGCCAAATCTAGAGTAGAAAGTCAAATGACTTGGAGAGGTTTGGTAAGGAAAACAGCACTCCAAGGTACCAAGCTTTGCCAGTAGTGAACGTGTAGCCCTTTGGAGCGACACAATTTCGTTTTTATACTCTAAAGCTTCCAGTTAATTGGTCTGTGGCTGAAACTATGACAAGGTTGTGATCAGTGATTAAGATGTGAAGAGCAACTCAGAAGAGGGCAGCGCTTAGCGAGACACAAAGCTGCCTGTGGGAATTGTGGAAAGCGGGCAGTGGATCTGCCAGCTGGCAAGCTGTACGCAAGGTGTTTCTAGTGGGCACGCACATTGAAGGGTTGGCTCATAAACAGAACATATTGAGGTCTCTTGATTTTCCCTTTCCCTTCAGGTCCAGGCTAGGAATCCCTAGGCAGGCGGGCAGAGAATCTCCCATTATTTGTTTAAAATCTGCTGAGGGAAGCTGCACCGGGACTGTGGCACAGCTGGCTGGGAGTCAGCTGCATTAAGATCACTATAAAAGGTAATGAGTTCAAAGCCAGCCTGGGTCAGAGTGAGCTTCCAACCAATTTGTGTAGCTTGCTGTCGACCTTTGCAGCCCAAAAGACAGTTACATCTCTCAAGTAGGAAACTTAGTTACTGCGTATGCGAGGAGTCCAATTTAACTAATTTACGATTGTCGCAACTCAGGATAGATTCACCTTGCTCAAGACACCACCACACACCAAGGCTGTAGGTTTTGTAGTTTATTGAGGAAAACAAAATCAAAACAGAGAAATAAGGATGCAAAAGTTCAATAGGCAAAACAGAGCCTTAAATGCAAAGGCAAAGTTCCCAATATCCAGAGGCAAATAACATAAAGCATAATCCTTAAGCATTGGTTAAACAAGACTCCATGGCAGCAAGACAAGGTCTCCAAATATCAGGATCAAAATCAAAGTCCCAAAGAGCCAGAAGCTTTCTACAAAAGCCAAGGTATTTCCACAGAAGTTAACAGGGTATAAGCAACATTGAACTGACAAAGAAGGCGCTTCGATCAGATCATTAAATATGTTTTCCCAACATGAAAGCATTACGTTAACCTCTATCTTCATGTTTGTTGGCAAGGGCCTGGTCACCCTGGGAACCAAGAGGCCCTGAGCTCCCAGAAAGAGCCTCTACCTGGAGCTCCAAAGTTCCACTATCTTTATCTAAAACCACATTCCTTTCTCTGGGGAACAGAAATGCCGTCACTTCTTCAGAATCAACACTGTCTGCTTTATTTGTCTCACTAACCGGAACATGTTCAGAAATCTGTAACCCATCATCCTCCTCGTCCTGAGGAAACTCAGGCTCAGAAAGCTCAGGCTCAAACTGAACCACCACAACAATGCCATAAAAATCTCCAGCAAGTATGCAAAGAATGAGGAAGTACTTCATCAGTTTCACAAATGGACGATGGAGCAACAGCTCCCTCATCAAAAAGCTGGAATGTTAAATAGCCTCTGTGTGTCTGTCTATATATGTTATGTGTCTATGGCATTGAATGTTTGCCATGTATATGTACATTGTAATCCGCCCTGAGTCCCCTGCAGGGTGAGAAGGGTGGAATATAAATAGTGTAAATAAATAAATAATAAATAAACATGGAGCAGAAAAAAATGGTAGCAGAAGGAATGCTCATTCCAATACAAATGTATAGGCAATAAGGCCATAAGTAGGGCTAAGGATCCTAGTACTAACAGATTTCCTACTGTGTCAGAGACAGACGTCTCTCAATAGCAGCCACTTAAAACATGTTCAGGAAGATGGTATTGTATTCTGTCTGCATTCTATACATTGCCTCCAGGGCAGCCTTTCAAACGGGCAATTTGTTGGCTGTTGTCGTACACTGCCTTGGGACCTTCTGAGGGAAGAATAGACATGTAGGTCAATGGGCCTTATCAACAGATAACAAGCCACAGAAGAGGAAATATAAAAGGAATGTACTAACAACATTTCCCTAATTGTGTATTTATACCCTCTTTGCAGCAAAGGTCAGATGTAACAGCTGATGTCCATATTTTGGATACTAATACCCTGGCCAAACTTTTCAGATTGGTATTAAATTAATTTTGAACCAGTACTTAAAAAACAAAGCAGCTAACTGATAGTATCCCTGAATTTCAACCATGCTGGCAACAACAACAACAATGAAAACAACAAATTACCATCTGTCAATTGCAAAGGGCCACCCTACTGGGAGCTGCACACATTATTTGCTGATACATCACACGTGGGAAGTCTCCAACGTGTGATCTAATACAACAGCCAGCATAGTGATCCTGTTAGCTGTGTACTAATCTTGTTGTGTTTCAAATCATCATAATCAACATCATCATCAGCATCAGCATCTTTATTTATATCCCACCCCATCTCCCCAAAGGACTCACTTCTGAAACATATCACAAGTTGAACATCCTTATCTGAAATGTTGGTTCCAGAAGTATTTTTAAAATTTGAAAACATTTCCCCCTGATTTTGGAATATACATATTTGTATATACCTATTGATATATAGTAAGCCCTTGGTAGTTGCTTGGGTTTCATCCCAGGACTTGACATTGCATTGGTGTCCCTTCTTCTTGTTGTTCATTCGTTCAGTCATTTCTGACTCTGCGTGACATCATGGACCAGCCCACCCCAGAGATCTTTGTCGGCCGTCACCACCCCCAGCTCCTTCAAGGTCAATCCAAGTCACTTCAAGGATGCCATCCATCCATCTTGCCCTTGGTTGGCCTCTCTTCCTTTTTCCTTCCATTTTCCTCAGCATCACTGTCTTCTCCAAGCTTCACTTTCTTCTCATGATGTGGCCAAAGTACTTCATCTTTGCCTATACTATCCTTCCCTCCAGTTGGGCTTTATTTCCTGAAGTATGGACTGGTTGGATCTTCTGGCAGTCCAAGGCACTCTCAGAACTTTCCTCCAACATCACAGTTCAAAAGCATCTATCTTCCTTCGCTCAGCCTTCCTTATGGTCCAGCTCTCACATCTGTAGGCGACTATGGGGAATACCATTGCTTTAACTATGCGGATCTTTGTTGCCAATGTGATGTCTCTACTCTTCACTATTTTATCGAGATTGGAAATGTCCAATCGCTCCTCCCAAGAAGTAAGCGTCTTCTGATTTCCTGGCTGCAGTCTGCATCTGCAGTGATCTTTGCACCTAGAAATACAAAGTCTGTCATGGCCTCCACACTTTCTCCCTCTATTTCCCAGTTGTCAATCATTCTTGTTGCCATAATCTTGGCTTTTTGATGTTTAGCTGCAACCCAGCTTTTGCTCTTTCTTCTTTCTCCTTGGTTAAAAGGCTCCTCAGCTCCTCCTCGCTTTCGGCCATGAAAGTGGTGTCATCTGCATATCTAAGGTTGTTAATGTTTCTTCCAGCAATTTTTACCCCGGCCTTGCATTTGTCAAGCCCCGCACATCACATAATGTGTGCTGCATACAAGTTGAATAGGTTGGGTGAGAGTACACCTTTCCCAATCTTGAACCAGTCTGTTGTTCCATGGTCCGTTCTTATTGTTGCTACTTGGTCCTTATACAGATTCCCTTCTATAAAATATGTCCCTTCTATAAAATAGCAAAATCAAGATTTGTCTTTTGGATAATTAAAATATTTTCAAGCCATGAATGGCCAAATCTATAAATGCAAAAATTTGTGAATATGGGGCACTAGCTATAATGAACTGTCTTGGATGTGGGGTCCAATTTTAAACATGAAATCAATTTATATTTCGTATACGCCTTACACACATTGCCAAAAGGTGACTGTATGCAATATTTATAATCATTCGTGCACAAGCAAAGTTAGTATACATCAGTGTGCCAAAGTGTTAATATCCCAGTCACTGAGACCCCTTCCACACAGCTGTATAAAATCCACACTGAACTGGATTATATGGCAGTGTAGACTCAGTTATCTCAGTTCAAAGCAGAGACTGTAAAATTTTCCACCTTGATATTATGGGTTATATATGGGTGTGTGGAAGGGCCCTCATATGGACGATTTTGGAGTATTTTAGAACTCCGGATAAGACACATTTAACCTGCACCATCTTCTAAATTCAAAATGTATGGGTGGTAGCTCTAAATCTGTATTGATTTCAATTCCTCCTCCAAAATTAATACATACTTGGTAAAATGACATCCTCTGTGACAACAAAAATATGTCATGTCAAGCAGTAATGACAAGAGACCCCACTCTGTATCCCTGTTCCAACAGCTCAAATATTAATATAGGTACCTAACATGGAACGAAAAGTTAACATGTGGCTCTCCTGGGGGAACATTTTGAATGTGTTACTATGCATAAACAAATGATGTGGGAACTGAATGTTTACATGTTGAGCAGAACAGGGGAGAAATGTTTCCCTTCCATGTACACTCAAGCCCTATATCCCAGGATCTGATCTCAAATTGTCTGCTTTAAACTGGATTAAATGAGTCTCCACTGCCAGATAATCTGGGATAAAAATATAATCTGGGATCAGATCCTGGGATATAGGGGCAGCATGAAAAGGGCCTCGGGCAAAAGCAAACCACTGCAGACTATCAATGCTTCTATAGCCATCCTCAGTAATACCTTTGTATCACTATGCAATACGATTTTTGTTCCTGGGTTATAAATGTCATTTCTTAATTGGTTCTATCATAAAAACATGTAAAAGGGATATCATGCAGAACATTTTGCTGTATTTTTCAATTAATCTCTTGAGTCTCAACCAATTCAACACTGTTTGTGGCAGACATAAAAACAAAGTTTCTGGAGTATAGCAACAACTTTCAAAGTAAGTGACACACAATTAAACAGGGCACAACACTTTCAAAACAGGAATTGGTTTTTTTCCAAATTTTGTTACATAGTGTAATGGATGATAGGAATTGAAAGCCCAAAACTTTTGGAAGGCTTCATCGGTGATGATTTTAGATCTGTGACTTTGTTTGTCTTGTAGCAAAAACTACCTGGTTCTTTCAAGCTTCTCTTTTTTACCTAGAAAGTTATATTTGCGTTTTGCCTCTAGGTAAGGACAATATCAAATAACAACATATATCCTTAAAAATGGAAGAAATAAATACCGTTCTATTATCTTAACTATAACACAAACAGGAACACAAGCACTGGACAGAGTCTCATTTGAATGCCCGAAGCCACATCCTATTTCACCACCTCTTTCATCCGACAATATTACATCACTTTGATTCCACTTTGAATCCAGGGCTCTCTAGTGCTGGATCTACACTGAACAATATCCCAGGATCTGATCCCAGATGACTTGCTTTGAACTCTATCATAGAATCATAGAGTTGGGCCATCCAGTCCAACCCCCTGCCAAGAAGCAGGAAAATCGCATTCAAAGCACCATCCAGCCTCTGTTTAAAAGCCTCCAAAGAAGGAGCTTCCACCACACTCCGGGGCAGAGATTTCCACTGCTGAACAGCTCTCACAGTCAGGAAGTCCTTCTATGCAATACAATTTTTGTTCCTAGGTTATAAATGTCATTTCTTAATTGGTTCTATCATAAAAACATGAAAAAGGGATATCATGCAGCACATTTTGCTGTAGTTTTCAATTAATCTCTTGAGTCTCAACCAATTCAACACTGTGACTTGAGAAGCTGCAGGTTGCTTCTAGTGTGAGAGAATTGGCCATCTGCAAGGATGTTGCCCAGGAGATGCCCAGATATGTTACCATCCTGTGGGAGGCTTCTCTCATGTCCTTGCATGGGAAGCTGGAGCTGACAGATGGGAGCTCACCCCACTCCCTGGATTGGAACCGCCAACCTGAGCTTGTGCCTTGCTTAAGGTCACACAGGCCCTACCCACACTGACCATTTCCTGCAATTTCAAACCGGGATTGAAAAAAAATGTGGTTTCATTGTGTAGCTAATTCCACAGGAAATCCTGAACCTGGTTTGTGACTCAGATGACAATGACACAAACACACAAAGCGCTGATGCGCACAATGAGATTTCTCACACAGGCTCAGTGTAGATGGAGCCTCGTTGGGTTTTCCTGGCCAAGTAGAGATTTGGACACTGGTCTCTAGAGTCACCGCCCAATACACAAATCCAATACACTGAGGCCCCTTCTACACTGCCATAAAATCCAAATGATCTGCTTTGAACCGATTTATATGGCAGTGTAGACTCATATAATCCAGTTCAAAGCAGATTATGTAGCACCAACTGTAAACCGCCCTGAGTCGCCTGCAGGCTGAGAGGGACGGTATATAAACAAACAAACAAACAAACAAATAAAATAAAATAAAATAAATTTGATAATCTGGATTATATGGCATGGTAGAAGGGGCCCTTGTGTAGCTTGATGAAAAGTTCCGGAGAACTCCATAACTTTAGGGGCTTGGTAAAGAGGTGTCCCGAAAGAAAGGGTAGGACTTTTCAATGCAATATAGAACAATGGAGTTGGAAGAGACGTGGGCCATCAAGTCCAATCCACTGCCATGCAGGAAAAGCACAATCAAAGTACCCCCAACAGATGGCCATCCAGTCACTGTTTAAAATCCTCCAAGGAAGGAGCCTCCACTACACTCCAAGCTCTGAACTGCTCTTACAATCGGAAAGTTCTTCCTAATGTTCAGGTGGAATCTCCTGTGCTATTAACCATAGACTTTAGATAGGCAGCAATATCAGCAAGATCAGAGATATAGAGGATGCTTACTAACACAATGCGCTTGCTTACATTTCACCACCCTAGTTGGCTATGACTGCGTTCTCTTTTGTCCTTTGGAGTCATGCCACGCTGCTGAAACCTTAGCAAGCATCGCTACACTTGCAAGCTCTGGCACTCATTCCTCAAGGAAAGTACACCAGTCTCCATCATCCACATTGCCGGGGAAGACCCTCCATTCATGCAGCAGCAGGAGGTGGAGCTACCCAGTGCCCTTGGGATGCATCTCCACTGTCGAACAAAGGCAGTTTGAGCCCACTTTCACTGCCATGGCTGAAATCTATGGAATAATTGCATTTCTTGTCTCAGAAAGTCTTGAGCCTTCTCCTCTGAAGAGAGTTGGTGCCTCCCTAAACTACAAATCCCTGGATTGTATAGTCTTGAGTCATAGCAGCGAAAGAAGTCAAACCACTGCATTCACTCCACAGTGTAGACAACAATAACAACAACAACACCTCCTCCATCTAAGGCTTTATATCCCAGGATCTGATCTGCTTTGAACTGGATTATATGGGTCTACACTGCCAGATAATATAGGTTAAGAAGAAATTCTGGGATCAGATCCTGGGATATAGGTCAATGTAGATCCAGTCTAGGGCCCCTTCCACACAGCTCAATAAAATCCCACATTATCTGCCTTGAACTGGGATATATGGCAATGTGGATCCAGATAACCCAGCTCAAAGCAGATATTGTGGGATTTTCTGCCTTGATATTCTGGGTCATATGGCTGTGTGGAAAGGCCCATAGTTATCTGACGCTCCTTCCACGCAGCTGAATAAAATCCCACATTATCTGCCTTGAACTGGGATATATGGCAATGTGGATTCAGATAATCCAGCTCAAAGCAGATATTGTGGGATTTTCCGTCTTGATACTCTGGGTTATATGGCTGTGTGGAAAGGCCCATAGTTATCTCAGGCCCCTTCCACACAGATGAATAAAATCCCACATTGTCTACTTTGAACTGGAATATATGTCAGCGCAGACTCAGATAAACCAGTTCAGAGTAGATATTGTGGGATTTTCTGCCTTGATGTTCTGGGTTATATAGCTGTGTGGAAGGGCCCTAAGTCGCTCACTTTATCTGTCATGGTTCAAGGTTATGGGATCATGGGATTTGTAGTACTCTTTGTCAGAGAAGGCTAACCTGGACAACTTTGGCTAGATCTACACTACCCTATAATCCAAAATCCCGAAGTATCTGGGTTATCTGAGTCCACACTCAACGTGGGATTCCCTACCTTGATATTCTGAGATAGAGGGCTGTGTGGAAGGCCCCCCAGGATCTGATCTGCTTTGAACCGGATTATATGCGTCTCCATTACCAGATAATCTTTAGATCAGGGCATTGTAGATCCTGGGCCCTTCCACACAGCCCTATATCCCAGAATGTCAAGACAGAAAACCCCACAATATCTACTTTGAGCTGGATCATATGAGTCTCCATTGCCAGATAATCTGGGATAAAGATCAGGGATCCTGGGCCCTTCCACACAGCCCTATAACCCAGAATGTCAAGGCAGAAAACCCCACAATATCTGCTTTGAACTGGATTTATATGAGTCTCCATTGCCAGATAATCTGGGATAAAGATCAGGGCATTGTAGATCCTGGGCCCTTCCACACAGCCCTATATCCCAGAATGTCAAGGCAGAAAACCCCACAATATCTGCTTTGCACTGGATTATATGAGTCTCCATTGCCAGATGATCTGGGATAAACATCAGGGAACTGGATTATATGAGTCTCCATTGCCAGATAATCCGGGATAAAGAGCAGGGCATTGTAGATCCTGGGCCCTTCCACACAGCCCTATATCCCAGAATGTCAAGGCAGAAAACCCCACAATATCTGCTTTGAACTGGATTATATGAGTCTCCATTGCCAGATAATCCGGGATAAAGATCAGCGCATTGTAGATCCTGGGCCCTTCCACACAGCCCTATATCCCAGAATGTCAAGGCAGAAAACCCTACAATATCTGCTTTGAACTGGGTTATCTGAGTCCACACTGCCATATATCCCAGTTCAAAGCAGATAATGTGGGATTTTTATTCAGCTGTGTGGAAGGAACCCCAGTCTTCCAAGAATCCATAAGGCTGAGGGATAGCTGTGGGATCAACCTGCCTTCCTACCATTCTGATGTCCATTCTGCTTCTCCGGGTCCGAACTTTCCAAGCCTCGCAGCTCCATTGGCTTCTTTGGAGTTCGGACTAAAACCCGGAGCAGGAAGCCCCCTCCCTCTCCCTCTCCCTCTCCCTCCGCGGAGTCTCACCTCGAGAGGCTGCAAAGGCAGGCAGGCAGAGCCGGGTCCGGACCGCGGGAAGGGCGGCAATGGAGTGAAGGTGGAAGGCGCCTCCGCCGCCGGGTTTTATGGCTGGCCCTCTCTCCCGGGGGAGGGGGCGAGGGAGGGAGGCAAGCTGGGGAGGGCGGCGCTTCAGGAAGACCCCTCCCTCCTCCTCCAGAAGCCTTCAGAGACCCCACGAGAGACTTCTTCTGCAAGCCTGGCTCAAGGAGGGAGCCTCCAGCATCTCAAAGCAGTGGGATGCTCTTCTCTGGGTCTCCGCTCCTCTCAAGGTCACCACCACCAATCTTGATCGTGAAGAGGGTCCCCTCCTCCTCTTTCCCCTCCTCTTTCTTTTTCCTCCTCCTCGTTTCCTCCTCCTCCGTTACTTCTCTTCCACCTCTTCTTCCTCCTCCTCTTCTTGTCCCTTTCCTTCCCCCTCCTCTTCTTCTCCTCTCTCTTCTACTTCTTGCTCCTCCTCCCTCTTCCTCTAACATAGACTTGGAAGGGACCACAGCCCAGCCATCTAGATCAACCTCCTGCCAGGCAGGAAAAGGTGTGCAAATCTTCTTCACTTTTTTCATCTCCTTCTCTTTGCTCATCTTTTTCTTCTTCCCTCTTCTTCTTACTCCTTTCCCTTTTTCTTCTTCGTCTTCTCCTCTTTTTCCTCACTCCCCTCCTCCTCTTCTTTTTCATCTTCCTCCTCTTCTTATTACTTCTCATACTTCTCTTCTTTTTCATTTCCCCTTCTTTTGACTTCTCCATACTTCTCTTCTTTTTCATCCTTCCCTCCTCTTCCTACTTCTCCTCATTCTTCTTTTTCTTCCATTTATCCTCCCCTCCTTCTTACTTCTCCTCATACTTCTCTTCTTTTTTCCATCTTCCCCCTTCTTTTGACTTGTTCATACTTCTCTTCTTCTTTTTCATCTTCCTCCTCTTCTTATTACTTCTCCTCATACTTCTCTTCTTCTTTTTAATCTTCCTCCTCCTCTTCTTATTACTTCTCTTCATACTTCTTTTCTTTTTCATTTTCTCCTTCTTTTGACTTCTCAATACTTCTCTTCTTCTTTTTCATCTTCCTCTTCTTCTTACTTGTCCTCATACTTCTCTTCTTTTTCATCTTCCTCCTCCTCCTCCTCCTCCTCCTCCTCCTCCTCCTCCTCCTCCTCCTCATTACCTCACCTCATTCTTCTCTTTTTCTTCCTTTTCATCCTCTCCTCCTCTTCTTACTTCTCATCTCTTTCACCTTCCCCTTCTTTTGACTTCTCATGCTTCTCTTCTTCTTTTTCATCCTCTCCTCCTCTTCTTCTTACTTCTCCTCATACTTCTCTTCTTCTTTTTCATCTTCCCCTTCTTTTGACTTCTCCATATTTTTCTTCTTCTTTTTCATCCTCCCCTCCTCTTATTCTTACTTCTCATATTTCTTCTTTTTCATCCTTCCCTCCTCTTCTTACTTCTCCTCATTCTTCTTTTTCTTCTATTTATCCTCCCCGCCTTCTTACTTCTCTTCATACTTCTCTTTTTTTCATCTTCCCCCTTCTTTTGACTTCTTCATACTTCTTTTTCATCCTCCCTTCCTCTTCTTCTTACTTTTCCTCATACTTCTCTTCTTCTTTTTCATCTGCCCTATCCTCTTCTTAAATCTCATTCTTTCTTTTTCACCCTCCTCCTCCTCTTCTTACTTCTCCTCATTATTGTCCTTTTCATTTTCATTATCTCCCTCCTCCTCCTCCTCCTCTTCCTTCTCATTCTGCCTTTCTCCTAGGCTGCATCTACACAGTGCAATTATTGCAGTTTGGCGTCACTTACAGCTTGTTGACATCATGGAAGTCACCAGCCGTCTTTGGCAGAGAATGCTGAAGACCTTGTAAAACTAGAACATCCAGGATCCCATAGCATTAAGCCAAGGGCACTAATGCGGTGTCAAACTGCATTAATTCAACAGCGTAGATGCACTCCATGACGCAAAGGGTAGATTTATCATTAGAGTGTGATCACACAGTAAGATATCCACAGGAAAAATAATGCCTAGTAAGAATAACTCTCAGGCCCCTTCTATACTGCCATATAAAATCCAGATTATCTGCGACAAACTGGATTGTAAAACAGTGTAGACTCATATAATCCAATTGAAAGCAGATAATGTGGATTATCTGATTGATAACCTGGATTATATGGGAGTGTAGAAGGGGCCTAAAATGGCACGTACCACCCTAACTGGTATTCAGTGATCCATCTTTACACACCAAGGTCTTGCCTAATTCCTTCCAAGCCATCCTTCCAACACCTAGCCTTCGCATTAATTTCTTGACTGCAGTCTCTGTTCTGAATAATGATGAAGCTAAAGGTGAACCATACTTGAGGAAATAAAGCCCGACTGCTCATTGGAGGGAAGGATATTATTGGCAAAGATGGAGTACTTTGGCCACATCACAAGAAGACAGGAAAGCTTGGAGAAGATGAGGATGCTGGGGAAAATGGAAGGAAAAAGGAAGAGGGGCCAACCAAGGGTAAAATGGATGGATGGCATCCTTTAAGTGACTGGATTGACTTTGAAGGAGCTGGGGGTGGTAATGGCTGATAGGGAGCTCTGGCATGGGCTGGTCCATGAGGTCACGAAGAGTCGGAAGTGACTGAATGAATAAACAACAACAAAGGTGAACCTATCATGGTGTTTTATTGGCCAGATTTCAGAGATTTGACCTTACCTTTTTCTGAGGCCAAAAGTGCAACAGAGCGAAGGTTTGAACCCTGTTTTCCAGAACTGTAGTCCAGTGCTCTGGAATTCCTCTTGGATGCATACATATTGTAAAATAAGCATACGAGAAGCTCGGCCTGTCATTGAATATCTAGAAAACCAAAGTGTTATTCCAGCAGTCACCAGCCAACCCCTTTCCAAAGCCAGAGATACAGCTCAATGGTAGAACATTAGAAAATGTTGACCATTTCCGCTTCCTTGGCAGCCACCTCTCCACAAAAGTCAACATCGACACCGAAATACAACACTGCCTGAGCTCTGCGAGTGGAGCATTTTTCCACATGAAGCAGAGAGTGTTTGGGGACTGGGACATCTGTAGGGATACCAAGGTTCTTGTTTATAAAGCTATTGTCCTCCCAACCCTGCTATATGCCTGTGAGACGTGGACTGTCTACTGACGTCACATGCAACTCCTGGAATGATTCCATCAGCGCTGCCTCCGGAAAATCCTGCAAATCTCTTGGGAAGACAGCTGGACAAACATCAGCGTCCTGGAAGAAGCAAAGACCAACAGCATTGAAGCGATGGTCCTCCGCCATCAGCCTCACTGGACCGACCATGTTGTCCGGATGCCTGACCATCGTCTCCCAAAGCAGTTGCTCTACTCCGAACTCAAGAACGGAAAACGGAATGTTGGAGGACAGAAAAAGAGAGTTAAAGATGGGCTCAAAGCCAACCTTAAAAACTGTAGCGTAGACACTGAGAATTGGGGAGCCCTGGCCCTTGAACGTTCCAGCTGTAAGTCAGCTGTGACCAGCAGTGCTGTGGAATTTGAAGAGGCAAGAGGTGAAAGAGAGAAACGTGCCAAGAGAAAGGCGCGTCAAGCCAACCCTGACCTAAACCGCCTTCCACCTGGAAACCAATGCCCTCACTGCAGGAGAAGACGCGGATCAAGAATAGGGCTCCACAGTCATCTACAGATCCACCAAAACACTGACCCTGGAAGACTATTGTAAAATAATAACATAACTTAGGACTTTTTAAATGGCCATCTGCAATGGGTCAAGACTGGCACAAATGAGAGGGTACTATGTGCAGGATGCCCAGAATTCAAAGCCTTAGCATAGCACTCAAACCACAATCCCACACTGGTTCAACATCGTCAATATGCTGATCCCGGCTGAGCTAGCAATGAGAAACTAGTAAAGGGTTTGGGGGCAAATATTAACCTAGTGAACATTTATGGTTGTCAGGTGTCCCTTATTGGAAAGGTTTTGCTTTTACATCGGCAGAATTGGAAGCTCCCATCTCAAGGTTTGGGATCTGAGTTCCTCCTAAAGAAAGAAAGGTGTGCATTATGCAGTTTATGAATGTGGGCCATGTGTTAATTTTACAGAGAAATACATGGCTAGGTTGATTGAAATCAATACTTGCATTTGGAATTTAGGTAGAACACTTGCTTGGTAATAGCTGTTTCTTTTTTGTCCAGCCTACATGTCATGAATTTGAATGGTCTCTTATTGCTTTTTTTCCAAAACCTGGCAACGCTGTAGACTCGCTGTGCTCTAGGCAGATTTTATGTTAGGTATCATTAAAAAGGGGACTGAAAAGAAAACTGCCAGTGTTATTATGCTGCCATACAAATCTATAACAAAATTTGAAAACTTTTCTGTTCCTGGTTTGAAAGTGTTATTTCCTGTTTAATTGGCAGTACTTACTTTGAAAGTAGTTGTTATATTCCAGAAACTTCATTTTTGTGGCTGCCACAAACTATGTTGAAGTGGATAAGACTCGATGAGATATTCATTGAAAAAGTATCGCAAAATGTGCTGCAGGATGTCCCACGAAAACAGAGTTTGGGCAGTTTAATAAACTTTATCCATGCTTTTATGATAGATGCAATTTGGAAATTACATTTATAACCTAGGAACAAAAATGGTGTTGCGTAGTGTAATGTGACTCCACTTGGAAAGCCAAGATGCAGAGCTTTAGCACAGCAGGTTAACCATCAGCTGCAGTAAATCTTGCCAACCAAAAAGCTGACAGTTTGAAGCCCAGGTCAGGGTGAGCTCCTGGCCTTTAGCCCAGCTTCTGCCTGCCTAGCAGTTTCTAAAACAGCAATGTGAGTAGATGAATAGGTACCACTTAAGCAGGGATGTATTTAAGGTGCCCATAAGGAAATGCCAGAAAAATGCCAGGGATTCGATCAAGGAGGAAGTTTACAAACAAAGCTCTTCAGCAGGGAAAGTGGAGTGACAGCACCCCCCATGGCCAGAAGCGAGCACAGCCACCAAGATGCCAAAGATGGAAAAGCTTATATATACCTCTGTGCAATTGTCTGTCTTGTCAGTGTATCACGACATTGAATGTGTGCCGTATTTGTGTTCTATGATCCACACTAAGTCCCCTTCAGGGTGAGAAGAGCGAAATATAAATATTGTAAATAAATAAGATGCAGAAATACTGTCAAAAATTACAGATAAAATGATCATGGGACAAAAGATTAGTAACACTGGCGTTATTTTCTTTAGAAAAGTAGTAAAGGCAACATTGAGAACATACAGCCTAATAAATATATTACAGTAGAAGTGTTGGGTTTTAAAAAATAAATGTTCATATATTTATCACATTAGAAATAATATAACAGCAGGTTCACTTTACAGATGCCATAAGTCAGAAACTACTGGAAGGAACACAACAGTGAAATTGTATGATGAAAAACAAATGAAAAACATCCATAGAATTTAAAATATACAGCATAAAATCAACATCAGCTGCAAGCAGTACAGCAATTTGGGGGGGGGGGGGATTATGTTGTAGATAGAATAAAATCATAAAGAAAATATGTTATTCTATTGCACCATAGTTCCCTGAGTAGAAAGAAAGGGGGGGGGGGGGGTTGTTTACAATATCTGGGAGAAAAATGAATAAAATTAGGCACAGATTTGCAAAAGGTGGTCAAATTATCCTCTCTTTCTCTCTCTTCATACTAGAGCCAAGGTCATCCAGTGAAGGAAGTGATTCAAATCCACAGGATGAGGTGAGCTCCTGTTGCTAGCCCCAGTTTATGCCAGCCTAGCAGTTTGAAAACATTCAAATGTGAGTAGATCAATAGGTATCGCTTTGATGGGAAGGTAACAGAGCTCCATGCAGTCATGCCGGCCACATAACCTAGAAGGTGTCTATGGACAATTCCAGTGTTTCAGCTTAGAAATTGATATGAGCACCAACCCCCAGAACTGGATTCAATGGGGGCAGCAAAATCCCAGGACAAAGTATTTGTTTATTTATTTATTTATCTACGACATTTATATGCCGCCCTTTTCAGCCCAAAAGGAACTCAGAGCAGCTTACAAGATAGATAGATAGATGATAGATAGATAGATAGATAGATAGATAGATAGATAGACGCACATACACACACACACATAATATATTATATTATTAGCATAGTACAGTATCATTATTATATATTGCTATATTGTACTATACCATTATATTGTAATATTATTAGTAACATTACATGTAATATAAAATATATAATTATAATATTGTATTATTATTAGTAGTATTATATTGTATTATATTATAATATTATACATTATCACACTTATTGTTATTTTAGATTAGCAACTATGTGAAATGCTAACACTCTTACTGCTTTTACATATAATCTGTATTAAGACATCAAGAATGTCTCTCTATTTTAAAAAAAGAAATACAATGTACTTTCTCGATTAAGATACTGTTTTCAAAATGGTTACTTGTATATGCTGTTGGGAAAAAATAATAAAAGAAAAAAGAAAGGGTTTGAGCTACTGTAAAATACCCTAACCCTAACCCATACCATTATATTGTAATATTATTAGTAATATTACATGTAATATAAATATATAATTATAATATTGTATTATTAGTAGTATTATTATATTGTATTACATTATAAATATTATAAATATTATAAATATTATAAATATTATATTATATTATATTATATTATATTATATTACTGTATTTTCCAGCATATAAGACGACTGGGTGTATAAGATGACCCCCAACTTTTCCAGTTAAAATATAGAATTTGGGATATATTCGCCGTATAAGACTACCCCTCTTCCAATGCACACCAAATAAATTTTTTTTAAAGCATCAGATTTGATTTCAATATAGTAATTTTCCTGTTACTGTACCTCCTTCTCTGCCTCTCAGATCTCGCACATGCGCACCTGCACCGCTTCACTGCAGTCTTCAGGAGCGAGATCTGAGAGGCAGAGGAGGAGGTACGGTAATAGGATACAAGGGCGGGCCAGACAGGTAAAAGAGGTGTGTTTTTCTGGGCCCAGAGCCACTCTATCTCTTTTTTCCATGCCCTGGGCACCCTGGATGCCTGCAGCTTGCTCCACCGTTCACTTACACCTTCCCAGTGAAGCGCCTCTTCACCTCACCATCGAGACCACATTAAGTCCACGAATCCTGATGAATTGATTTTCCTTTACCGTACTTGTACAGCATCGCCCTTAATGCTTTCATACAGACGCTGCATATGGCAGGGACGTGGCCACTGCCATTTTTGAGCTCCCCCCATCATATGCAGCAACCACAGATTCTCCAGTCCGGATTGGAAGTTTCAGCACCCGCTCTATAAGACTACTCTGCGTATAAGACTACTCCCGCATATAAGGTGACCCCTGACTTTTACGAAGATTTTCTTGGGTTAAAATTAGTCTTATATGCCATAAAATATGGTATTAGTAAAGCATAGGAGACAAGATGGAACTGTCTTCTGCCCCCCTCTCTCTTCACTCTGGCCCAGAGCAGCAGTTGGTGCCAGGGGCTTCCAACTGATAACATAGGCATCAGTTGGGAGTAGCAAATGTGGATGATGGAGCTAACAGGACTGTATGTAGACCTCTTCTAAGGCCCCAGGCTTTTTTTTTTTTTTTTTTTTGCCCCTGACAAAAACCTGCGATTTAGCACTGCCTGGAAGCGCCCATCAACATTTACTTCTGGGCTAGAGCTTAGACATTGCAAAACATTTTGGAGATGACAGGACCTCTGAGATAGTGAAAGGAAGCAATCATTTCATTTCAGAGGGAATTTAATCCTGACTACTGTATTTCCTCCTCTGCATTTTCTCCTTTCCTTTCTTATCTCCGAAATGCATACACTACATTGTGTCAAGAGTTTACTTGCCATACTTCATGGAGGTACACTGCCTGGCTTAGTTACTTGAGTCATGTGGTCTGTTTCTTTTAACAATTCCTCAATTCCTTCTGCTTCGCACTGTTCAATTCACATATCTTCGGTTGCCACCTTTCCACACTCTGTTAGGGAATCATCACATGTTTGAGGGTGCTAATTGCAGTCCAATTGACTTGGACTATTGATTACTTCTGCAAGTAATGTTCACACTTCTTCCCTCTGAGTCAATCATGCTTTTGATTATTATATGTGCTGATGTAAATGAAGCAGAAACAGATAATACAATTAAGCCTTGTATCACCCACCTGCCAATGGCAAACTATTCTATTCCTCCATATTCAGTCCTGAGTATAGATTACACAAATTTTGTTGCACTGCATTTCCTTTAGAGGGGATCCAGTTTTCCATGATCTACAAAATCAAAGGATTTGCTGTAATCTATAAAGCACTGGCTGATTTTCTCCTCAAATTATTTCATGCCTAACCATAACTGTAATAGCATGATATTAAACAGATAAAACTATAGATCACTGCGTCCTTATAAGAAAGTATACATAGAATCATAGAATCCTAGAGTTGGAAGAGACCTCGTGGGCCATCCAGTCCAACCCCCTGCCAAGAAGCAGGAAAATTGCATTCAAAGCACCCCTGACAGATGGCCATCCAGCCTCTGCTTAAAAGCTTCCAAAGAAGGAGCCTCCACCATACACTGGGGCAGAGAGTTCCACTGCTGAACAGGTCTCACAGTCAGGAAGTTCTTCCTAATGTTCAGATGGAATCTCCTTTCTTGCAGCTTGATGTTTATTGCAGTTTATTGATGACAGAAAAATTCCCAACAAATCTTTAAAAAGAATTAGAGGAAAAGTTTAAAAGAAGAAGTAAAATGAAAATAAGAGATTGGAATCTAAAGATGATAAACATAGAAAGAATTAAAGATCAATTAGTAACAAAGAATATAGCTTGGTATGAGTGTTTACAATTGAGAAAATGATCAAGTAAGTATAATGGGAAAGCTTAGAGAAGACAATTATGCTGGTGAAAATGGAAGGCAAAAGGAAGAGGGGCCGACCTAGGGCAAGATGGATGGATGGTATCCTTGAGGTGACTGGATTGACCTTGAAGGAGCTGGGGGTGGTGATGGCTGACAGGGAGCTCTGGTGTGAGCTGGTCTATAAGGTCACAAAGAGTCAGAAAAGACTGAATGAATGAACAACAAATAATGCGGGTAGAGAATATACAAAATTTGAGAGGATGATAACCCAAAAAGAGAATACAGAAGAAAATGAAACAATAAAAGAAACAGTAACAATAAAATGAAACAATAAACAATAAAATGAAACAACAAAAGGAACACTGTGTCTCCTGTGCTATGCTATTAACATAATATTATATATTGTTTATAAATATAATATTTATAATATTATAATGTAATACTATATAATACTACTAATAACACATAATTATATATTTTATACTACATGTAATATTACTAATAATATTACAATAGAATGGTATAGTATAATATAGTAATATATAATATCGATATTGTACTATGCTAATAATACAATATATTGTGTGTGTGTGTGTGTGTATATATATATATATATATATATATATATATATATATATATATATAGTAAGCCATTCTGAGTCCCCTTCGCGGTGAGAAGGGTGGTATATAAATGTCATAAATAAATAAATAGCGAGTGATATTTATAAATTACTAGCTTCGGTACACGTTGGTTATTTGAAAAAGTCAATTTTTAATTGTACAAACTGCATAAGGTTGTGGGTAAACCACAACTCACATCATGCCAGGTTAACCCCCTGAAACCATCAGTACTTAAAGTTTGCTATTTTGGGCAAGTTTGCTCTAGATGCATCATTGGTGGGGTTCAGTGTGCTCTCTAGCTGCAGGGTAAACTACAACTCCCAATATGGTGAGTCAGTCCCCTCAAAACCTTACAGTAGGTTCACGGGAGTTCTGTCTGCCAAGTGTGGTCCAGGTCCATCATCAGTGGAGGTCACAGTTTTTCTGGTTGTGGGTGAACTACAACTTCCAGAAAGGACTATCCAGTAATCAAACTGTGGCATATCAGGTATGTGTGCCAAGTTTGGTCTAGATTCATCAGCAAACAGGCCTTTTTCCATCTACGACAAGCGAGGCAACTGGCACCCTACCTATCTGACGAGGCTCTGGCAACTGTCATCCATGCCACGGTCACGTCTAGGCTGGACTATTGCAACGCCCTGTATGTGGGCCTTCTGATGTCTACGACCCGAAAGCTTCGTATTGTTCAGAATGCGGCAGCCAGGTTACTCACAAGAACGCCCATGAAATGCCATATAACACCAGTGCTGCAACATTTACATTGGCTTCCAACTGAGTACCGTGGCCTGTATAAGATGCTAGTTCTGACCTTTAAAACTCTTTACGGCCAGGGTCCATCGTACCTTAGGGACCGCCTCTCCTTCTCCCATCATCGGAGGTCGCAACGACCAGCCCAACGTGACTTACTCCATATACCGGGTCCTAGAGAAGTGCACTTGGAAAGGACCAGACGCAGGGCTTTTTCTATTTCTGCCCCTGCCTTATGGAATTCCTTGCCGCCCTACATGAGAGCCATGCGTGACTTAGGGCCTTTTACTCTCGCACTTAAGACCTGGCTTTTTACTAGAGCATTCGATCTCTGTTGATTTTTAATTTTTGTATGTATGTATGTATTTTATCTTTTGTAATTTAGCTGTAAATCGCCTGGAGCATTCTCGGATGGAGGGCGATTAATAAGTTATTAAATGATGATGATGACGACAATGATGATCAGTGTCTGGGTTCACAGTGCTCTCTGGATTTAGGTGAACTACAATTCCTCCAGATTCAAGGTGAATTTTCCCAAAGACCTCCAGTATTTTTTGCTGGTCATGGGGGCTCTGTGTGCCAAGTTTGGTACAATTCCATCTCTGGTGGTATTCAGAGTGCTAATTGATTGCAGGTGAATTATACATCTCAGTACCTACAACTCCAAAATGTCCAGGCCAATTCCCCTCAAAACGCACCAGTATTCAAATTTGGGCATATCGGGTATGAATGCAAGTTTGGTCCAGATCCATCATTGTTTGGGTTAAGTGCTCTGGATGTAAGTGAACTATTACTCCTATAAATCCCTCCAAGGACCTCCAGTATGTTTTGTTGGTCATGGGGGTTCTGCGTGCCAAGTTAGTTCCAGGTCTATCATTGATGGAGGTCTTAGATTGCAGGTTATCTATACATCCCAGTAGCTGTTTGTGGAGGTAGGAGCTTGTCTGTGTAAGTGGACACTCCAGCCACACACACGCATACATATTTTTGCTTTTATTACATGTATAGATTACTAGACGATGAACAGAAACAAGAGAGAATTATGGAAACTAGATTTGGGAAAAATCTAGAATATTCAAGAATGGAAAGGAATATGGCATATGCACACTTTAAAAATATCTCTGTAAGAATTAAATAAAATTATTATAAAATAATATGGAGGTGGTATTTAACTCCAGTTAGATTAAATCAGATGGACAAGAAATATTCAGACCAGTGTTGGGGAGGTTGCCAGGAAGTAGGCTCATACATTCATATGTGGTGGTCCTGTAAAATTATACAAAAAGCCAGTCAGAGTCCCTCTATGGCAGTAGAGAAGATCGGGATATAAAAGTTTTAAATTTTAAATAATAATAAAAATGTTGGGAAATGGTATTTAAAAAAATAATTGTAATAATACAAATAGAGTTAAACAGTACACCAGAAATAGTATTGTTATCAATATACGATGAGATGATACAGTCGCAAAAAGAGGAAGAATTGATCTCTAGTTTATTAATGGCTGCGAGACTTTTTTTCATGCCAGGAGTGACTTGAGAAACTGCAAGTTTTGTACAGGGGGAGTTACACACATCCTATACATAAGCTAACCTGACTGAGACTAACTAACAAAATGGCCCACTTCCCTTCCCAATTGCCCTGAGCAAGGGGCAGGACCAAAACTTAATGATGACAGACAAGTGGCTTGCCCTATGACTGCAGCCAAAGATGCCACCTATCTGCAGAGTCTCTGAAACTTAGGACTACAAACAAACATTCAATGCAAGGCAAACAAAATTGGAGCTCCTGGTACAGCCGTACTAGAAGACGTGGGCTGGTCCATGAAGTCACAAAGACTCGGAAACAACTGAACGAATGAACAACAACAACTTTCCTGACTTAGATACTATTCTCAAAATGATTACTTGTATATGCTGTTGGGAAAAAATAATAAAAGAAAAAAAAGAAAGGTTTTGAGCTACTGTAAAATACAAGAAAATCCCCAAAGTGATATCTTTATCAGGCCAACTCCATAACATAAAATACTGTGATCTTGATAACCACAGCCCATTTGGCAACATTGCTATGTTATGGGTACAGAGTGTGGAATCAAACTCCAGCCAAACTCTAAGGAAGAAAATAAGGAACAGTGTCTAGCAGAGGCATAGCCTTGAGTGATGGTTCTGTCAAATATTATTGTCATAAGCATGCATTTTGAGTGGACTGTGTCTATGATTATCCCAAAATCAGAGCTGTTCATTTTGAAAATGTTCTTATTTCTGAATAACTAGGTCTACAGAGGCGTATAGTTCAGCCGCCTTGGCAACAACATGCCAGGCGTAGGCAAGATCTTTTATTTATTAAACAGAAAAATGGAGAAGTGGTGAGAACTAAATATAGTTTTAAGTTTTCAATACAATTTGTTTGAACAGAAAGTTCCCAGGACAAGAATATCTAAATAGAAAAACTTAGAGCGTGCCATAATGAGCACTTGCTTTGGATCTGACAATTCAGAAGCTTTGAATTACAAACAATGGGCCAAAATGCTTTTGCTTCATTGTTCCCCATGTGCCCTTGCAGAAGTTGACAAGCTACCTGGTGACTTGCCTAAAGAAATTAAATATGTTTCATACACCATTACAGCAATTTAGTGCAGTGATTTTGAACACCGTGGGCAACCAAGCCACAGCTGGCATATGCTATGGAAAATCACTGGTGCTTCAGTGTACAGATTCCTTGCAGATGTGGAGCTGGCCTGGGGGAGCTTCACTTTGCAGGCCCTCTTCTCATTGGCCAGCCGGATTCGGAAAAAGATACATACATGCATACACTTTATTTATATCCTACTTTATCTCCCTGGAGGGGCTCAGAGCGGATTAGTTTTACATATATAAGGCAAATATTCAATGCACTTTTACACAGTAAACAACAACATACAATACACAGACAGAGGTAAAGGCCTTCCCCTTTCCATCTCCGGCACCTGGAGGCGATGCTTAACTCTGGCCATGTGGAGGTGCTCTTGTTTATTTATTTATTTATTTACTGTATTTGTATACCGTCTTTCTCAGCCAATTGGCGACTCAAGGCGGTTTCCAACAAATCAATATACATAAAACATAATAGATAAAAAACATTAAATGGTATAAAACATCATAAAAGCAATAAAAGCAACATCATCAGCGTCTCATTATTCTCAAGCATTGTCCAATTACATTGTCAAGTCATTCGATTTCCTATATTAGCTACTCTGTATTTGTAAACGCTTGCTCGAATAGCCACGTTTTAACTTGCCTCCGAAACGTCAAGAGGGAGGGAGCAGATCTGATTTCCCTAGGGAGGGCATGCCATAGCTGAGGGGCCACCACTGAGAAGGCCCTGTCTCTCGTCCCTGCCAAAGTTGCTTGTGACAAAGGCGGGACCGAGAGCAGGGCCTCTCCAGATGATCTTAAAGTCCTCAGTGGTTCATAAGGGGAGATACATTCGGACAGGTAAGTTGGGCCAGAACCATTTAGGGCTTTATAGGCCAAAGCCAGCACTTTGAATTGGGCCCGGTAGCAAACTGGCAGCCAGTGGAGCTGGTGCAACAAGGGGGTTGTATGCTCCCTGAGCGCCACTCCTGTTAACAACCTGGCTGCCATTCGTTGGACTAGTTGAAGCTTCCGGACCGTCTTCAAAGGCAACCACACATAGAGAACATTGCAGTAGTCTATACGGGATGTAACTACCGTGGCCAAGTCAGACTTCCCAAGGTATGGGCGCAGCTGGTGCACAAGTTTTAACTGTGCAAATGCTCCCCTGGTCACCTCCGAGACCTGAGGTTCCAGGCTCAGCAATGAGTCCAGGATCATACCCAAGTTGCGAACCTGTGTCTTCAGGGGGAGTGTAACCCCATCAACACAGGCTGTAACCCTGTGTCCTGTTCAGCCTTGCGACTGACCAGGAGTACCTCTGTCTTGTCTGGATTCAATTTCAATTTGTTTGCCCTCATCCAGACTGTCACAGCGGCCAAGCATCGGTTCAGGACCTGGACAGCCTCCTTAGTACCGGGTGGAAAGGAGTGACAGAGTTGGACATCATCTGCGTACAGATGGCACCACACCCCGAAACTCCGGATGATCTCCCCCATTTTTCCATGCTAAGGAGCCAATCGTTGCTGGCATGTCTGCATAGGGCACCCTTTTACCTCCCTGCTGAGGTGGTGCCTATTGATCTACTCACATTACATGCTTTCAAACTGCTAGATAGGCAGAAGCTAGTGTTGACAGCTGGGAGCTCACCTCAATTCATGGCTTTGAACTTCTAACCCTCCAGTCAGCAGTTTTCTTGCAGCTGATGGTTTAACCCACTGTGCTACAGTGGCGAGTTAAGAGTGTTACATAAAGTTTGTTGTGATTGGTAGGTGTCAACCGAATCCCTCCCTATGTTGTTTAGTGTGCCAATTATCACTGGATATCAGAGCTATATAATGTTTGTTAATTGAAGATATTAACAAGGAAGGGCGATAAAAATGATCAAAGGCTTTGAAACCAAAACCTATGAGGAATATTTAGGGGGCTAGATATAATTAGCCAGGAGAAGAGAAGACTGAGGCCCCTTCATATAATCCAGATTCTCAAAACAGATAATGTACATTATCTGCTTTGAAATGAATTATATGAATCTACATCGGGTTGTGGCACAGTTGGCTAGGAGTCAGCTGCATTAAATCACCACTGACCGAAAGGTCATGAGTTCAAAGTCAGCCCGGTTGGAGTAATCTCCTGAGCATTTGTCTAGCTTGCTGTCGACCTTTGGAGCCCAAAAGACATTTGCATCTGTCAAGTAGGAAATTTTGCTACCACTTATGTGGAGAGGCTAATTTAATTAATTTACGACGCCATAAAAAAAATCTCCAGCAGCAGGTGAAAGAATGAGGAAATACTCCATCAAGGACCATGTAGCTATAGCTCCCCCAGTGGCTGGAATTCGAGCATACCCTCATGAAGCTTAAATTGCCTCTTTGTTTGTCTATATATGCTGTGTGTCTATGGCATTGACTGTTTACAATGTATATGTGCACAGTAATCCACCCTGAGTCCCCTGCAGGGTGAGAAAGGCGGAATATAAATACTGTAAATAAATAAACAAACAAACAAATGCCACACTGCCACATCATCCAGTTCAAATCAGATAATCTGGTTTTCATATGGCAGTTTAGAAGGGGTCAATCAATGGCATCACTAAGCTTGGTGTCACCCAATATGATAACTCATGATGTCAACAATCCTCCCCATGATCTCATCCCATGCCAGGCCAGACCACAATATTGTAGGTAAAATATTGGAAAACTTTACAAAATCAGTAATTATATTAAAAATCAGGCAACAAAAGCAACAGTATCTGCTTGTGGTGGATGCAGATCAAAGTATCACTTCCATAATTCCATAGCATTGAGCCATGGTAGTTAAAGTAGTATCAAATTGCTTTAGTTCTACAGTGTAATTGCACCCTGGGATACTACTGAATCATTGTGCTATAACAATGTTGTAAATGGTCTTAAAACAAAGAGGTATAAGCAACTAGATGTGCTGGAGATAACTCTTGCCAGTTATTTTGAACTCTAATGTTGTTTTTTTTGTGGCATTAATAAAACAGCTCTTTTAATTTCTACCTGCTGAGTCTCTTGCTGTTTCAGTGTATTGCTTTATTGAAAATATGTAAGCCACTCAGAAATACAGTGTTGTGAACGTCAGAATAAAACATAAATACATGAATACATAAAACTTTGATACAATAGTTTATCTCAGTGTGTATTTGATTGCGAGTACTTGCGAACTTAAACACAGAGACAGTCTGCCCTCCGTATCCACAGTTCTACATTCACAGATTCAACCAATCACAGCTGTAAAATATTTTTAGGAAATAAATTCTAATTCTAATAATAATAATAATAATAATAATAATAATTTTTATTTTAGGTTCTTGTGGGTTTTTTCGGGCTATAGAGCCATGTTCTAGAGGCATTTCTCCTGACGTTTTGCCTGCATCTATGGCAATTTTTATTTTATTTTTATTTATTTTTTATCGTGTCACCCGCAACCAGAACATTGTATTACATTTCTAACAGAACAGAACAAACAAACAGATAAAATAAAATAAAACACAAATTTTGCAAACTTGGTAGCTGATTAAATGTCCTTTGACCAGTATCTGGCCACTTGGAGTGCCTCTGGTGTTGCCGCAAGAAGGTCCTCCATTGTACATGTGGCAGGGCTCAGGTTGCATTGCAGTAGGTGGTCTGTGGTTTGCTCTTCTCCACACTCGCATGTCGTGGATTCCACTTTGTAGCCCATTTCTTAAGGTTGGCTCTGCATCTCGTGATGCCAGAGCGCAGTCTGTTCAGCACCTTCCAAGTTGCCCAGTCTTCTCTGTGCCCAGGGGGGAGTCTCTCATCATGGATCAGCCTTGGATTGAGGTTCTGGGTTTGAGCCTGCCACTTTTGGACTCTCGCTTGCTGAGGTGTTCCAGCGAGTGTCTCTGTAGATCTTAGAAAACTATTTCTTGATTTAAGTCGTTGACGTTCTGGCTGATACCCAAACAAGGGATGAGCTGGAGATGTCTCTGCCTTGGTCCTTTCACTATTGGCTGCTACTTCCTGGCGGATGTCAGGTGGTGCAATACCGGCTAAGCAGTGTAATTTCTCCAGTGGTGTAGGGTGCAGACACCCTGTGATAATGCGGCATGTCTCATTAAGAGCCACATCCACTGTTTTAGTGTGGTGAGATGTGTTCCACACTGGGCATGCGTACTCAGCAGCAGAGTAGCATAGCGCAAGGCAGATGTCTTCACTGTATCTGGTTGTGATCCCCAGGTTGTGCCAGTCAGCTTTCGTATGATATTGTTTCTAGCACCCACTTTTTGTTTGATGTTCAGGCAGTGCTTCTTGTAGGTCAGAGAACGGTCCAGAGTGACACCCAGCATTCGGGTGTGCTGCAATGCTCCAGTGGGATTCCTTCCCAGGTAACCCTCAGAGCTCAGGATGCTTGTCTGTTCTTAAGGTGAAAGGCACATGTCTGTGTTTTAGATGGATTAGGGATCATAATAATAATAATAATAATAATAATAATAATAATAATAATGGGAAAGGGGTTTGGGCAGTGGGGGAGGTGGGGGGGAAAGGCTTTTGGGGGTGAGGGAGGCAGGGAGAGAAAGGAGCAGGAAAGAGGAGGAAAGGGAGGGGGAAGGATGAGGGAACCACAGAGCCCCTCAGTATGCTTTGTGGAGACCCAAGGGCTCCGCGGAACACACTTTGAGGACCACTGCTCTAGATGAATGTTTGCTGCTCTGGTACTCACCTGAAGTTCATAGCTATACACTATCGCAGTTAGAGGTCCAGCAGATCTGGAAGGCTACAGGTTGAGGAAAGCTAATCTAGATGGTGGAGGTCATAAACATTGCAGATGTTTCAAACTGAAGCAATATATGACTCACATATAGTGTAAATGAAGCCTGAGTTTGCCTGGTTAGTTCCGTTAGTCTGCCGTCATCAGAGAAAAATTGCATGTTGATTCCAAATCGATTCTAGCAGCCAGGTACCACCTCATGCAGCCACTTAATATTAGGCAATTTCCGGAAATGCTGAGGCACCAACCCTTAATTTAGCATCCTAGTGCCTTTGTTATGAGTGAAATATATGAGAGAAATGTGTGCTATTTTAACAAGGCATGGTATGACTTCCTGTCACACTCTTTCCTTTGTTTTTGTGACTCAGGCTGAATGTAGATGGCTGCCGAGCTCCCTCTAAAAACGTCGATCTGTGTCTCATTAATATAAATTGGAAGATAGGAGCCTTATTTTTGAGAGTTACGGGGGTGTTCAGGTTGAGATGCACTTAATCCACACTGTAGAATTAATGTTGGACAATACTTTTACTGTTATGGCTCAATGCCACGAAATCATGGGACTTGTAGTTCAGTGAGACAACTGACTCTTTGGTAGAGAAGGCTAAAGATCTTGTAAAATTATGACTCCCATGATTCCAGATCATTGAGCCATGGCAGTTAAAGTGATGTCAAACCGCATTGATTCTATAGCATAAATGCAGCCCATACTGTAGGCAGGCCCGTAGCCAGGATTTCATTTGGGGGGGGGTGAATTTTTTTCAGGGGGGGTTCGGGGGGGCTGAGTTTCGGGGGGGGGGGGGGCTGAGTCTGAGTGAAAGAGGGTCTACCCTAGCAAACCTTTTGTATCATTACCCCAATACCCCCATGCATATGGGATATATTGAGTATGGTGATCAGATCATGATATGAATAAACATAACAGTTTAAATAATGCACCAGTAAGGCCTTTTCGCGAACCACCATGAGAATTTGGGGGGGCGGGCGGGCTGAAGCCCCTCAAGCTCCCCCCCCTTCCCCTATGCCTGACTGTAGGTTACTCCCAAAGGCTCCTCTATCACAGAACTTTCCCCCCAGCAAGGAAAACCAAAGAGGCAGGGTCTAGAAAGTTACTTTTCAAAAAGTAACTCATTCCAGTATTTGAGAGGTAACCTGTTACCATTGTTACAATGTTGAAAAAGTGACTTGTTGCATTACTAGTTGTGCTGCTCACCCAATCTTCAAGTCATCAGTCCTGCCGGCACACGGGTTTAACCCACTGCGCCACCGGGGGCTCCAGATATGACAATGTACTGCAAGGACAAGTATCATCCAGACTTCCCACATCTATATAAATAAAAAGATAATGTTCGTTTGTGGGATTAACAGAACTCAAAAACCACTGGACGAATTGACACCAAATTTGGACACAAGACACCTAACAACCCAATGTATGTCCTTCACTCAAAAAAATTGATTTTGTCATTTGGGAGTTGTAGTTGCTGGGATTTATAGTTCACCTACAATCAAAGAGCATTCTGAACCCCACCAACAATGGAATTGAACCAAACTTGGCACACAGAACTCCCATGACCAACATGGGCATTGGTGGGCATTGACCTTGAGTTTGGGAGTTGTAGTTCACCTACATCCAGAGAGCACTGTGGACTCAAACAATGATGGATCTGGACCAAACTTGGCACAAATATTCCATATGCCCAAATGAGAACACTGGTGGAGTTTGGGGAAATAGACCTTGACATTTGGGAGTTGTAGTTGCTGGATTTATAGTTCACCTACAATCAAAGAACATTCTGAACCTTACCGACGACTGAATTGGGGCAAACTTCCCACACAAAACCCCCATGACCAACAGAAAATACTTAAGGCCATCCAGTCCCAACTCCCAAACATAATCAAAGCCCTCCTGACAAAGAGCCATCCAGCCATAGATATAGATTGATATATATGATTCACAGACACACACATATATGGATATGACAGATGCAGTATCATAGATTTCAAAGAGACCTCTTTTGTTGTTCATTCGTTCAGTCGTCTCCAACTCTTCGTGACCTCATGGACCAGCCCACGCCAGAGCTCCCTGTCGGCCGTTACCATCCCCAGCTCCCTCAAGGTCAGTCCAGTCACTTCAAGGATGCCATCCATCCATCTTGCCCTTGGTCGGCCCCTCTTCCTTTTGCCTTCCACTTTCCCCAGCATAATTGTCTTCTCTAGGCTTTCCTGTCTCCTCATGATGTGGCCAAAGTACTTCAACTTTGTCTCTAGTATCCTTCCCTCCAGTGAGCAGTCGGGCTTTATTTCCTGGAGGATGGACTGGTTGGATCTTCTCGCAGTCCAAGGCACTCTCAGAACTTTCCTCCAACACCACAGCTCAAAAGCATCGATCTTCCTTCGCTCAGCCTTCCCTAAGGTCCAGCTCTCACATCCGTAGGTTACTACAGGGAATACCATGGCTTTGACTAGGCGGATCTTTGTTTCCAGTCTGATGTCTCTACTCTTTACTATTTTATCGAGATTGGACATTGCTCTCCTCCCAAGAAGTAAGCGTCTTCTGATTTCCTGGCTACAGTCTGCATCTGCAGTAATCTTTGCACCTAGAAATACAAAGTCTGTCACGGCCTCCAGGGTTTCTCCCTCTATTTTCCAGTTGTCAATCATTCTTGTTGCCATAATCTTGGTTTTTTTGACGTTTAGCTGCAACCCGGCTTTTGCGCTTTCTTCTTTCACCTTGATTAGAAGGCTCCTCAGCTCCTCCTCGCTTTCGGCCATCAGAGTGGTGTCATCTGCATATCTGAGGTTGTTAATGTTTCTTCCAGCAATTTTCACCCCAGCTTTGCATTCATCAAGCCCCACACATCCTCGCATGATGTGTTCTGCATACAAGTTAAAAAGGTTGGGTGAGAGGATGCAGCCTTGCCGTACGCCTTTCCCAATCTTGAACCAGTCTGTTGTTCCATGGTCAGTTCTTACTGTTGCTACTTGGTCCTTGTACAGATTCCTCAGGAGAGAGACAAGGTGGTTTGGGATGCCCATCCCACTAAGAACTTGCCACAATTTATTATGATCCACACAGTCAAAGGCTTTAGAATAGTCAATGAAGCAGAAGTAGATGTTTTTCTGAAACTCCCTGCCTTTCTCCATTATCCAGCGGATATTGGCAATTTGGTCTCTCGTTCCTCGACCTTTTCTAAACCCAGCTTGAACATCTGGCAACTCTCGCTCCATGTATTGCTGGAGTCTTCCTTGCAGGATCTTGAGCATTACCTTACTGGCATGAGAAATAAGGGCCACTGTACGGAAGTTTGAGCAGTCTTTCGCATTTCCCTTTTTTGGTATGGGGATATAAGTTGATTTTTTCCAGTCTGATGGCCATTCTTGTGTTTTCCATATTTGCTGGCAAATGGCATGCCTCACCTTGACAGCATCATCTTTTAAGATTTTAAACAGTTCAGCTGGGATCCCGTCATCTCCTGCTGCCTTGTTGTTAGCAATGCTTCTTAAGGCCCATTCAACCTCACTCCTCAGGATGTCTGGTTCTAATTCATTCACCACACCGTCAAAACTATCCTCAATATTATTATCCTTCCTATACAGATCTTCTGTATAGTCTCGCCACCTTCTCTTGATCTCTTCAGCTTCTGTTAGGTCCCTGCCATCTTTGTTTCTTATCATACCAATTTTTGCCTGAAATTTACATCCAATGTTTCTAATTTTCTGGAAGAGGTCTCTTGTCCTTCCTATTCTGTTGTCTTCTTCCACTTCCATGCATTGCTTATTTAAAAATAGTTCCTTATCTCTTCTGGCTAACCTCTGGAATTGTGCATTTAACTGGGCATATCTCCCCTTATCACTGTTTCCTTTTGCTTTCCTCCTTTCTTGGGCTACTTCTAGTGTCTCAGCAGACAACCATTTTGCCTTCTTGGTTTTCTTTTTCTTTGGGACATACTTTGTTGCCGCCTCCTGAACAATGTCTCGGACTTCTGTCCATAGTTCTTCTGGGACTCTGTTTACTAAATCTAGTCCTTCAAATCTGTTCTTCACTTCCACTGTATAAAGAGACCTCTAAAGAAGGACAATTATATGTTGCATGTTCCAGAGTGGGCAAACCAGACAATCTCCACATCAGCACTGACAAAGAAACAGTAATAAATACTGTTTACCCACAACCACAAGCATAAAGAAATTACATATATTAGAAATCAACACCTTCTCATTATTTTCCAGATCACCAGACTGGGCCACAGCAACACGTGGCAGGGGATGGCTAGTCTATATAAATAAAAATGTAATGTTTGTTTGTGGGATTAACCTAACTCTGTCACTCCTTCCCACCTGCTACTAAGGAGGCCGTCGAAGTCCTGAACCGGTGTCTGGCCGCTGTAATGGTCTGGATGGGGGCGAACAAACTGAAACTAAATCCAGACAAGACAGAGGTACTCCTGGTCAGTCGCAAGGCCGAGCAGGGTATAGGGTTACAGCCTGTGCTGGACGGGGTCGCACTCCCCTTGAAGGCGCAGGTTCGCAGCTTGGGTGTGACCCTGGACTCATCGCTGAGCCTGGAGCCCCAGGTTTCAGCGGTGACCAGGGGAGCATTTGCACAGCTTAGGCTCGTGCGCCAGCTGCGCCCGTATCTTGGGAAGTCTGACTTGGCCACGGTGGTACACGCTTTGGTCACATCCCGCCTCGACTACTGCAACGCTCTCTACGTGGGGCTGCCCTTGAAGACGGCCCGGAAGCTTCAGCTAGTCCAACGCGCGGCAGCCATGTTGTTAACAGGAGCAGGGCGCAGAGAGCATACGACGCCCCTGTTGTCCCAGCTCCATTGGCTGCCGATCTGCTACCGGGCCCAATTTAAGGTGCTGGTGTTAGCCTACAAAGCCCTAAACGGTTCCGGCCCAAAATACCTTGCAGACCGCATCTCGGCCTACGAGCCCACGAGGACCTTGAGATCATCCGGGGAGGCCCTTCTCTCGGTCCCGCCTGCCTCGCAGGCACGTCTGGCGGGGACGAGAGAGAGGGCCTTCTCGGTGGTGGCCCCCCGGCTGTGGAACACCCTCCCTACTGAAGTTAGACAGGCGCCTCTTTGATGGCCTTTCGTAGGAGCCTGAAAACTTGGCTCTGCGAGCAGGCCTTCAACTAAGTGTATCTGTGGAACGACGTTAGAATGGACTACGACTACGAACCTGGCTATGACCCTAGGATTAGACGAAGCGGATTTTTAGGATAAGTATGTGTTCGTAGTAGTAGTTTTGGTATGTATTGTTGTGGTTTTTTGTACATTGTCTTTCTATGTTGCTGTTCACCGCCACGAGTCGCCCCTAGGGCTGAGAGTGGCGGTCAATAAGTGCAAGAAATAAATAAATAAATAAATAAATAAAACTCAAAAACCACTGGATGAATTGACACCAAATTTGGACAGAATATGCCTAACAACCCAATGAGTGATTATTACTTTAGTACTTCAGAAATAGGTAGAAGAGTCTCCAACAGCTGAGGCTGGAGGCATGAGAATGGAACTAATGGCAACCTAAAGGAGGGCCCAATGGATGTGTGAAGAAATCAATTCCACCTACTTTCTGACTTTTCCCCACTTCAAACCCCACTGCTGCTGTTTCTCCTCTGAAGTGCTTCAAATGTGTCTCCAGGAGGGCAAAAACCTACTTGACATCCCACTGGGAAAAGAAGCTGCTTGAGCAGAGAGGAATTTAGAGTAGGGGAAGGGTTGGCTCCTCCTCATACTGTTCTCAATATGGTTCAGTTGGGTTATTCTAGTTTATGAAATTACTAGTCTTATGCAGCGGGATCTTAATGCACATTAGGTTGTGGAACTCTCTGTTGAAAGAAACTACCTCTCTGCTCTCTTTTCACTCGTGGGCAAAGACCTTCTTGTTTAAACATACCTCTGGCTTTAAACTAGTTGGGCCAGTGCAGCCAGTGTGCTGGTTCTTAATGGATTTCAATGTGCTTAGAACAATATTATAATATTTTAATTAGATTGAATTAGGTTATTATTGTATGCTTTTTTTTTTTAAAAAAAAAGAATACAATATGTACCCCATGCTCATGAGACTGGTATCCAAATTTGAATGTATCCATATCTAACAAAATAGGTAACCTCTAGGCATGTTCTAGGTCAGTGGTTCCCAAATGTATTTGGCCTATTTGGCAATCATTTTTTTCTAAATTTTCTCTTTTTTCCTTTATGCTTTTACCGCCCCCTTACAGTTATTCATTGCCCCCAAATGCACCTGTGGCCATTACGCCCCCCCCCCCCCGGATCGCTGCAGCACCCACCAGGGGGTGGTAATGCCCACTTTGGGAATCACTGATCTAGGTCTTCCAGCATGCTTCGGAGTAAATGTTTGGTACACGGCAGTCACTCTTGCAGCATCCTTCAACTGGTCCGGTTACTTCTGGTAACTTATCTTCCCCACGCCATCAGTCATAGCAGATCATAGCAGATTAGGTGCAGCGGAAGCTTGCAGGGCGCCATAACCAATTGTCAGTGGCATCTCTGCACAGCAAGGCAAGGAAACACATCGATCACAGTCTCCTTTAAACTATTAACTGATTTATTGTACATCTATTTACATTAGAAGCTACGCACATCGTAAAACTGCTTCCTCCCCATTCAGCTGCTACATTGCGAACACAGAACAGGCTGTTATCAGTATTAGTCCACACCTCCTGCATTCCAGAGTGACGTATGACATACGATACACTACGCTGCATCCATTGCTCTCTGCACTAAGATTTATGACCTTTCTAGGAATGCCGATTCTCTTCATGGTTCAGTTTACTCTTTTCACACAGGAATTACACTCGGCACATAGCATTGCATTTTTAAACATACATACACACTTTGAAATCTACATTATACATTTTTTCAAAACACATCAACAACTCCATGATATTCTGGGGCCAAAAGTCTTTCAGTTCAACAAGGTATGTTATTATTCACAGAAGTGCATCCCCTGTGGATTCTGGGGTCACATGTTATTACAGATTGTTTTAGCTATGTAACACTGTTACCTTTCCCACTGGAGTGGTATCTATCTACTCACGTTTTTGAACTGCTAGGTTGGCAGAAGCTGAGGCTAACAACAGGAGCTCACCCCAGTCCCCGGATTTGAACCACCGATCTTTTGGTCAGCAAGTTCAGCAGCTCAGCGGTGTAACTTGCTGCATCACCGGGGGGGGGGGGGTGGGTCCCTTCTTTTGGATTACTCCTTCCCATTTCTCAAATTAGGAGGCATATTTCCTTCAGGATAAGAAGATTGAAAAGGAGTCAAAGCCGTTGCCGAACAGAAAGTATTTTCTGGGAGGTCTACTTTGTCATCCTCAGAATAAACAAGATTTTAACCAAGTTTTGGGGGAAAATTCTGGTCATATAAAAAGAACCAATCAGGTATTGGAGAAAAATACCATAACACTGACAACACTATGTAACACGATTTTTGTTCCTAAGTTATAAATGTCACTTCCTAATTGGTTCTATCATAAAAACATGGGGAAAGTTGATTAAACTGCCAAAACTTTGTTTTTGTGGGACATCCTGCAGCATGTTTTGCTATAGCTTTTCAATGAATATCTCAATCAATTCAACACTATTGTTTGTGGCCAACACAAAAACAAAGTTTCTGGAGTACAACCACTACTTTCAAAGTAAGTACCACACAATTAAATAGGAAATAATACTTTCAAACCTGGAACAGATTTTTTTCCCCTAAATTTTGTTACATAGTGTAATGTAAGCCACTTTGGGTCCCATATGGGCAGGGGCGGCTCATCCATTACGCGAAGTAAGTGGTCGCAGAACACTTTTTTTTGCCAGGGGCGCAAAGGCGTCTCTGTGAATGCCCCTTGATTGCCACTTGAAGAGTGCCCCCTCAGCTCACAACAGCCCTAGCAGTCTGGGGGGGAGCCTCGGCTTTCTTGCCTCGCTGCCGGGCGATCCTCTTCCCAAAGGGGCCAGGCCCTTGAGCCTCGCCTAGCCCCTCTCGTTCCTGCTCCACCCAGCCACCGGGTGCGCGAGGATAGCTGGTGCTCAATTGTTCTCCACGTTCAATCCCTTCCCCATGACCGGCTCCCTTTCCCGATCCCCCGGCATTCCACCTGCCTCCTCTCCTCTCCCCAATCCACGGGTGGGCCAAGGGGCAGAGCCGCCGTGCCTGGCCCGCTTCGGGTCCGGAGGCGTGTCTGAAGACCCCAGCGTGCACACCAAAAGTCGCCTCTTCTCCTGACTTTCTCTTCAGCCATTGGGACCAGAGAGAGAGAGAGAGAGAGCCCCTCCGGCTGGAGGTATCTCCCACCTCCGCTCCCTCCTTTGTTTTTGCGCCTACCTTCAGGAAAGGTGGGCATCTCCACCTCTCTCTCTCTCTCTCTCTCTGGTCCCAATGGCTGAGGAGAAAGTCAGGAGAAGAGATGACTTTTGGTGCACACGCCGGGGTCTTCAGGCACGCCTCCGGACCCAAAGCGGGCCAGGCAAGGGAGCAAGTGCGGCAAGTGTAGTTACTGGGATGTATAGTTCACCTACAATCAAAGAGCATTCTGAACTTCACCAATGATGGAATTGAACCAAATATGGCACACAGAACTCCCACGATGAACAGAAAATATATATCAATGATTGGTTGGGGGGGGGAATACTGTTTGCTTACCGTTGAAAATTACCTAGGGCCGCCTCTGCATATGGGAGACAAGTTGGATGCGAAATAAATAAATAGGTACGATGACTTCACAGTTCAAAATGTGGTAAGCTAGTGCAGGGTGGATCACCATCTTTTGTTTTACTTCATCTTCAAGTCCTGCCTTCACTATTGCCATGCTGCTAGAAGTCTCCACTGGAAAGACTCGTCCCTCTTTGGAAATGGTTGCACATGCCTACATGTCATATTTCTTCTACAGCTTGAAAGTGTTTCAGATAAAATAAAGCAACTCTGCTCTTTATTTAAAAAGGTAACATCCCTGGGTATTCATAGTATTATTTCTGGAATTCACCTCACTACCTCTGAGGATGCTTGCCATAGATGCAGGCGAAATGTCAGGAGAAAATGCCTCTAGAACATGACTATATAGCCCGAAAAAACCTACAACAACCCAGTGATTCCGGCCATGAAAGCCTTCGACAATACATTTCCGGAATAGTTAAACCACAAATATCAAGTTTATGGATTATGACAAGGTTAGTTATTCTTTGAACATAGGACACACTCTTGACGTGACAAGAGGCTGTTCTCAATATTGGTGTTAAACTGCGAGGCCCATGGACTGCCAGGGCTCTTTTCTCTATCGAAGGGCCCCAAGGGAGAGAAAAAGAGGTATTCCTGGGAAAGGCAGCTGCTGAAATGAAGGGTTGCTATAGCAATCGGGGGCTGAAAAACCTCTCCAAGCAGATGACACCTGGACCAATTTAACCACGCCGTGGTGGAAGTAAGTGTTTTTCATTGTAAGAAATGTACTTTGCAACCAATTATCACAAAGGGATTGGAGGGCTGTTAAAAGGGAACTTTGCCTCCATCACAAGGAAATGGGGAGGCTCTTTTCCCTACATGGAAACACACTGATGGGGTTGCCTTAGATGTGTCTCCTCTGATACAGGTTCTAAGTGGAACTTGCTCCCCAGGTAAATGCATTACAGCCTGAATATTTTAAAACAGCTTCTTGTTCTTTCCAAGTGCTCCTGCATTATGCGCTCCTCACCTATGTGTGTGTGTGTGTGTGTGCCTTCGAGTTGTGTGTTGACCCATGAATTTCATCAAGGTTTCTAAGGCAAGGAATGCTCAGGATTGGTTTTGTCAGTTCCTTCCTCTGAAATACAGCCTACGACAATTTGCATTCATTCTGATAAAACTCCTTTGACATGAGTCTATCAAATATACCACCTCACATTTCTGTTTCTGTTGCTGCTGGTGGTAGTGGCAGTGCTTCTTCTTCTTCCTTCTCTTCCTCCTCTTCTTCCTCCTCTTCTCCTTCCTCTTAGAATCATAGAATCATAGAATCATAGAGTTGGAAGAGACCTCATGGGCCATCCAGTCCAACCCCCTGCCAAGAAGCAGGAAAATTGCATTCAAATCACCCCTGACAGATGGCCATCCAGCCTCTGTTTAAAAGCTTCCAAAGAAGGAGCCTCCACCACACGCCGGGGCAGAGAGTTCCACTGCTGAACGGCTCTCACAGTCAGGAAGTTCTTCCTCATGTTCAGATGGAATCTCCTCTCTTGTAGTTTGAAGCCATTGTTGCGTCCTAGTCTCCAAGGAAGCAGAAAACAACTTCCTCCTCCTCCTCCTCCTCCTCCTCCTCCTCCTCCTCCTCCTCCTCCTCCCCCTCCTCCTCCCCCTCCTCCTCCTCCTCCTCCTTGTCTTCCTCCCCTCCTCCTCCTCCTCCTCTCTCTCTTCTCTCTCTTCTTCTCCTCTTCTTCTTCCTTCTTCTTCCTTCCTCTTCTCTTCTTCCTTCTCTTCTTCTTCTCTTCTTCTTCTTCTTCTTGGTACTGTTCTATTATCCAAACAGTACCTGCTTCTGCTTCTACTTCTGCTTCGCCACCTCCTCCACCGCCTCCTCCTCCTCCACTTCTTCTTCCTCTTCTTCTGTTCTATTATCCAAACAGTACCTGCTTCTGCTTCGCCTCCTCCTCCTCTGCCTCCTCCTCCTCTTCTTCTTCTGGGTACTGTTCTATTATCCAAACAGTACCTGTTTCTGCTTCGCCGCCTCCTCCTCCTCCTCCTCCTTCACTTCTTCTTCCTCTTCTTCTGTTCTATTATTCAAACAGTACCTGCTTCTGCTTTGTCTCCTCGTCCTCCTCCTCCTCCTCCTCCTCTTCTTCTTCTTCTTCTTCTTCTTCTTCTTCTTCCTCTTCTTCTGTTCTATTATCCAAACAGTACCTGCTTCTGCTTCACCTCTTCCCCCTCCTCCTCCTCCTCCTCTTCTTCTGGGTACTCTTCTATTATCCAAACATTATCTGCTTCTGCTTCGCTGCCTCCTCCTCCTCCTCTTCTTCCTCTTCTTCCTCTTCCTCTTCTTCTTCTTCTTCTTCTTCTTCTGGGTACTGTTCTATTATCCAAACAGTACCTGCCTCTGCCTTCTCCTCTTTCTTCCTCCTCCTCCCTCCTTGAACACACTTTTCTTCCTGAAACCCTGCCTGCTCTTTATACCATTCCCCTGACTGAAGAATTTTCTTTCTGTCAACAGCTTGGCACTACTTTAACTGACATGGTCCAATCCTATGGAATCCTGGGTGTTGTAGTTTGGTGAGGCGCCAACACTCTTTGGCAGGGAAAACTAACTACAGATGTAAAACTACATCTTCTCTGATTCCAAAAGACTGAGCCAAGAAACAAGTGGTGTGAGACCCATTTCGTTCTACATTGCATCCTTATTGTTCCTTGTTCTTTTCCCTATTGGCTGAAGATGGATGATAAACACTAAGAGGTAGCGGATGTCTCTAGACTTGACAATGGATGGGAACCTTATATCTTGTACAGCACGGTGACCACTGGATAGCACATAGATGGTAGACAATCTCATCCAGGTGCAGGTGCCCTAGGCTATATTTCAGAGGAAGCAACTGACAAAAGCTCCTCTAAGGATTCCTTGCCTAAGAAAACCATATGAAATTCATGGGGTCACCATACACCAACAGGCAACATGTACACCGTGTGCTGCTTGGTTGAAACATCAGACATCACTAGTAACCAGATAGTGTGTTAATAAGTGAACTATAGAAAAGTATGTGGGAAAGTATATTCCTTCATTCATGGCTGGGCATGAAGAGCAAACAGAAGACTTATCGAATCCTTCTGACCCTATAGAGACCACACTGGTGCTATTTTTAGGAACTAAAAGGGATGTTCTGTCACTTCTACTCACTATCTGAGGCTGCATTTGGGCTATTTTTGGGGTGGAGGCACTGTTTAAAGGCCATTCCTCCAGAAGGATTTACAGGCTAAAAACAGCAGGCTTCTTTGCTCCTTTTTGTATTGAGCTTGGATGTGTGTGTGTGACTTCTAAGCCTAGCACAATCCTTTCCCGTCTTTGGTTCTCTTTGGTTTTGAATGAGATATTTTAGTGTTTTGTTAATTTATTGATTGATTTCATTGCTCTTTGCTTTATTTCAAGAACCACTTCAGTGTTTGTTTTCAGAGGGAAGAAAGAAATATGGTATGTATTTTCTAAAGCAATAAAAATAAACTATAATCAAAATGTGACACAAACACTACCATATGCTTGAAAATCAAACCAATTCAAACTGATGAATGTGTTACTTCCTTTGATGCACTTAGTTTTTTCTCTCAATATTTATGCAACAACAATCTATCAATGTATATAATAAAGGTCAAATATGCATATATGTATGTGTGTAACTATTTACCTATGTTTGTACACATTTTTCAAGATGACTCTCACTTCCAGACAGCGCTATGATCCACCAGGGATGGATCTGGACCAAACTTGGCACACTCACCCACCATGACCAACAGAAAATACTGGAGGATTTTGGGCGAAATTGACGCTAGATGATGGGAGTTTTAGTTTATCCATAATCAAACAGCATCCTGAATCCAACCTACAATGAGTCTGGCCCAAACTTGGCACACCTAACCAGCATGGCCAACTTTAACTACTTCTCAAGTTTGGGTGAAATGATAGATGACGATGGGAGTTGTCATTTACCCACATTCTTATGCATTTTCTAATGGAACTATTAATAACATTTGTAGTGAATTCCATACCTGTTAGGCTGGGAATGGCCTAAAAAAGTATGCCCAAGAAGTTCGGCAGCCATTTTGGAAAGGGTGCTGGGGGAATCCATTTTAGTTACTCATTTCCTGAAGGGGGCGTGTTTAGAAAGAGCAGCGTTGGAGGGAAATGAGGGAAGAATGTAATTGGCTGAGTTAGAGTGGGCGGAGCCTAACTTGGAAAAATAAAAAAAGACTTTAAAGGAAGGTTTTTGAAACCCTGTCAGGAGATTGAACCTGGGTGTCAAAGGGAGAGGGTGTTAGGAGTTTGGAATGGTGTAGAGGGTTAGTGAGAAGAGGCCTGAGATTGGTCTGTTGGCTAGCGGAGTTAGCTAGTGGAAAGAATTCTACAGCTATTAGGGAAATAGCTGGTAGAGGAGGGAAGAGATAGATCCAGGATAGGACTATGTGCTGGTGTAGATTTACTGTCAGAGGAGCAATCCTGTCAGTATTTCTGTGGAGGGAGAGAGAAGTGTTTCTTGTGTAACTAGAAGTAGCCACATGCTTTTAAGTCAGTATTTTTGAAACAGCTAAGCTTGAATTGTTCCTGTTCTCTTAAATAAACACCATTGTTTTGTTGTTCACAACAACTGCCTCACATGTGCCTCTGTGGATGAAGTTTTAAAAGCAGACTCCTGAAGTAATCAAGAGCTTTATGGTGGCAGCGTATAATCCAAAGAACAATTTTTAGTGTTACCTCAGAAACACAATCCTGAGGGCTAATCCAGCACACTCTTACCTAAGATACCTCAAGTAAGCCAAGGGCTTATCAGTGCTTCTAAGTTGGTGGGTGCCAGAGGGCTTTCAAAAAGGTTTTTTCTACCAGAAGAAAGTTCCAGCTTTCTTTGCAGGTTTTTTTTGTGTTTGAGCTTTTAAAACATAATAGCCTCATTCCAAACTTAAGTAGTGTTCTTTTGTTTTGGGGGATTTTTATTTTTTCCCAAATAAAGCCTCTCTCAGCAATCCTTTATATTTTGGTGGAACAGCGTTGGAATTATTATTATTCCCAAATTAAGTCTCAACTTTATAAAAAAAACAAACCAACAAAAGAGTATTTCTAAGAAATAGTGTTACAGATCCCCAATCCCGGTATTGCCAATGAGGCTACATTTTAGAGCAGAGGTTCTTAAACTGTGCTTGGTGGAGCCCTTTGGGCTCCGTGAGTGATAGTGAGGTGCTCTGAGGCGCCGTGGTGGTTCCCATCTCCTTCTCTTGCCTCCTCCTCCTGAGATTATATTATTACAAAGACTGGGTGGCGGTGGCCTTCTATTGAAATGCTTTGATTGTGCTTTTCCTGCATGAATGGCCCCTAGGGTTCATCTTATTCTTATTCTTATTACTACTACTACTACTACTACTGCTACTGCTACTACTATTATTGGATTGCCATCTGCCAGGAGCACTTTGTACCTTTCCTGCATAAAAATTTATTTATTTATTAGGCATGAGCGATCCATGGTTCTAAATGGTTCTAAAGAGTTTTGGTGGTGAAAATTTCAAGAGCTCTAACAAAACTTTCAATTAATTACCTCTCAACAAAAGATTGCTCCAGGCACTGCCAGGCAATCAAATGCTAATCAAGGTGATCAGTTGAAACATTCACACCTAGTTCCAGAAGACAAGAGTCCTTTGTCCCACCCTGGTCATTGCACAGATATATAAACCCTTTTTCCTAGTTCCAACAGACCTCACTACCTCTGAGGATGCTTGCCATAGATGCAGGCGAAATGTCAGGAGAAAATGCCTTTAGAACATAGACATATAGCCCGAAAAAATCTTTAACAACCCAAAACTTTCAAAATTTCACCACTGTTATGTCCCTTGCACAAAGGCAAAGTTTTTCCAGTGTAATAAACTTTTGCCATGTTTTTATGACAGAATCAATTAGGAACCGCCATTTATAATGAAATTTTGAAAGTTTTGTTCTGAAATTTTCACCACCAAAACTTTAGAAACACTTTAGAAATATTTTAGAAGCAAAACACCAGCGCCCCCCCCCCCCAAATTTTGTAAGTACTTTAGAACCATTTAGAACCATGGATTGCACAAGCCTATTATTTATTTATCGTGTCAGGAGCGAACCAAACAATTGTATTGTATTTTTTTAAAAAAACACAAAAGTTTGCAAACTTGGCATTCTATTAAATGTCTTTTGACCAGTAGCTGACCACTTGGAGTGCCTCTGGTCTTGCTATAAGAAGGTCCCCCATTGCGCATGTGGCAGGGCTCAGGTTGCATTGTAGTAGGTGGTCTGTGGTTTTGCTCTTCTCCACTTTGTAGCCCCATTTCTTAAGGTTGGCTCTGCATCTCGTGGTGCCTCTGCATGGCATAAGGCGGTTGGACTGAATGGCCTCTGAGTTGCTTCTATTATTATTATTATTATTATTATTACAATGGTTGGGTGGCCATCTGTTGGGGGGTACTTTTCCTGCATGGCAGAAGGGGATTGGACTGCATGGCCCCTGAGGTTTTTCGGCTACTACTACAAAGCCTGGATGGCCATCTGTTGGGAGTGCTTTTATTGTGCTTTTCCTGCATGGCAGAAGGGGATTGGACTGGATGGCCCCTGAGGTTTCTACTAGGGCTGGGCGGTTTCGTTCGTTAATTTCGTAATTCGTTAATAATTCGTATTTAAAGTGGCTTACGATCCGATATTGAACCATTCAGGGGCAACTAAAAAACGAAACGAATTTTTAAAATTTATTTCGTGATTGTTTCGTAATTGTTTCGAAATTGTTTCGAAATTGTTTCGTTATTATTTTGTTATTATTTCCGTATGTCTGGTGCAAGTTTTATAGTTGTTGTTTGTTTTATCAGTGATAAAAAAATAAATTATCACACCAACAGTCAACAACAGAGGGAGAGGGAAGCTTCAGAAGTTCCCCCTGTCCCATTTGGAGGGTTTTTTAGCGTATTGCGCAATCGCGTCCGCCATTAACGAATTGATTCGTTATTGTTTCGAAATTGTTTCGTAATTTCCGAAATTTCGTAAATATCGAACTTTTTTAAAGAAAAAATTTGGAATTCTTTTAAAAAACAAAACGCAAAAACCCCCTAAAAACAAATCGAGTTTAGAAACAAATTTTTCCGTGGTTGCCCAGCCCTAGTTTCTACTATTATTTATTTATTTATTTCGAGTGCACAACATACAAAATACAACATAACAACAACAATTATAACTAGTTAAAACAATCAAATTAATACAATAGCAGCAATAAAATCATCTTGTGGTCAAAGTTCACCAATTCATAAATCCATAATCCATCCAGCATTATCATAATCCTTTCCTACTCTGGTCGTCATTGTCCTTTATCCATCTGCCAGCTTACCCAAAGGCCTGGTCCCATATCCAGGTTTTTAACTTCCTTCTGAAAGAGAGGAGGGTTGTTGATGACCTAATTTCCCCGGGGAGTGAATTCCACAGGTGAGAGGCCACCACCAAGAAGGCCCTGTCCCCCGTCCCCACCAGTCTCGCTTGTGATACTATTATTGGTATTGTTATTGTTATTGTTACTACTACTACTAAGCCTGAATGGCCATCTGTTAGGGGTGCTTCAATTGTGCACACACAGAGAAAATGTATGAGAAAACCAGAACAAGGGTGTAATTGGCCAACAGATCAACTGACAGGTGAAAATATATGCTTGTGCTAAGAATGATGTCTCCTTTTCTGAGAGTGATGTGTTGGAGGCTCATTTTTGAAATGAAAATGAGATAGGAAGAAGAGGGGAGGGAGCGGAATATTTTTATTGTGCAAGCAGATGATTTATTTCGAGGAAGGCATCTTTCCAGACTTTTAGCAGGTGATGTGTGGGAGGAAGGGAAAGATCTTCCAGTTATTAAATGAATAGGAGAGCAAACAGAAAGACTCAGCTAAAGGTGATACCATCCAAGTATGTGTAACAAATGTGGACATCTGGAACAGGAGCCTTTCTCTGTATCTCCCTTTCAGACAACATAGACCTCCCACTCTTCCACCCCACAAATCAGTTCCATTGTTTGAGAAGTATCAAGGTGTCAGTTTGAATGATTTCAATGGCCATTTTCTTCTAGCTTGAAACAAGGAAAATTGGACCAAAACACCTAGAAGTACAAATCAGAGGTGGAGTTGCAGTGCTACTGGTGAGAAGATGATGCAGTGAGAAAGAAAGCCTAATGTTATAGAGCAGGAATTTAGGGGTCTTTGCCAGGAGGCAGAGACCAATTAGACTCATCAAAGGGTTATTTTTCCCTGGCGAGACAGAGAAGCATCCAATCCCTGATTTTTCCCAATAAAAGGTCTCACCAAGTTGAAGGAAGTGCCACCGAGGTTTATTAGCAATTCAGCTGAAAAGGATGCAGAGCGGCAATCATTCGCCAAGCAGAGCATGTGGTTACAGAAGTAAAGGCCATTTTTATACAGAGTTGTGAGTTCCAAAATTCCCACTCCCCCCTCCCGCCCAGCTCGAAGAGGATTGGCTGACGCGCAAACAGCTGGGAGGAGGCTTGGCCGTCCCCCATGCATCAGGGCCAATCACAGGGCTTTCGCGGGGCGCCAGAGCCTATCAGGAGGCTCCTGCTGCCTTGACGCTCCAGCGAATCAGAAGGGAGGGAGGCAGGATGAAGGGAGACAATGCATTCTGAATTGGATTATGACAAGATTGTCCCTGAGGTTTAGCGAGATCCAGGTGGGGGGTCTGCCAGCCAAGCCATTCTATTGAGTTCATGAGTGAAGGCAATAAACATATGTTAAAGAAATCCGGGTTTTCCTGTCGCCATCAGATATGACACAAAGGGGAAGACTTGGGTGGAAGTTCTTTGTGGAGACGTTTGAAAGAAAAACGGCTTGGAGGAAAAGAGGACTTTCCTAAGGTCATATTCCCCCCATTGTTATATGATTAAAAAGTCTGCCAAACAGAAATCCTAATGGTGGCCCAACTCCGAGGACAAAAGGATTTCCTTTGCTATTGTCCATGCAAAGAATGACCAAAGATAAGGGTCTTTTCATGATCGCTGATTGCTTTTCCAGAGGCAGGGCAGCTTCCTTGTAGATTTCCCCCAAGGAGAGGGGAAGGGGGCAAAGGGTTCAGGGCAAAGTCAGGAAACATGAGGGGAAATATAGAAATACAGGAGAAAATAGGAAAATATAGAAATCAAAGTGAGGCAGGTCCATGCCTCCAAGTTGGGTATAATGTGAATATTCAAATCCCTTGATGAAGGATCCCATCGAGACGGTTTCTCCTCTAACACATGATCTTGCCTCGTGGCATACAGTATAGGTTGTGACAATCAACAAGATTAAGAATATGAATAGCTTAAGGAGACCCCGGTGGCGCAGTGGATTAAAGCGCTGAGCTGCTGAACTTGTTGACTGAAAGGTCGCCGGTTCGAATCCGAGGAGTGGTGTGAGCTCCTGCTGTTAGCCCCAGCTTCTGGCAACCTAGCAGTTCGAAAACATGCAAATGTGAGTAGATTAATAGGTACTACTCCAGCAGGAAGGTAACAGCACTCCATGCAGTCATGCTGGCAACATGACCTTGGAGGTGTCTACAGACAACACTGGCTCTTTGGCTTAGAAATGGAGATGAACACCAACTCTAGAGTCAGACACAACTGGACTTAATTTCAGGGGAAACCCTTTACCTTTACTAATGACATGGTAGATGGGTAAGTATAACCTAGCTGACTGCAGAATCCTGGAGCAGGGAAATGTCTAACCCTGGTGTGGCTAGAAGGAGAACTTCCACTTCACATTGGTTGTTACAAAGATTATGCTCACTGATTTGTTGCTTCTCCTGAATCCTATGAAAATACACGGAGGCTGTCGGGAAGATGCTACTTTCTGTTGTTCATTCGTTCAGTTGTCTCCGACTCTTCGTGACCTCATGGACCAGCCCATGCCAGAGCTCCCTGTCGGCCGTCACCACTCCCAGCTCCTTCAAAGTCAGTCCAGTCACTTCAAGGATGCTACTTTCTAGGGAGAGACAATAGCAGCCCCCTATCACCAATACTGATCTCCAAAGCCTGCGAATGTCTCCTCAGATTAGTCTGGGGTTTTTACTTCTGGTCATTTCCTGGTGGCATTTTGGGCTGGTATTTAACTAGGAAATTGCCGCCACCACTGCTGCAATTCCTTATATTATTTTTTGTTTCTTGGAGTATATTGTTGGGATTCATGGAAAAGCTATGCAACCATGCCACATATTAGTAGCTTCAGAAGTTACAGGGCCTACATGAATTTGCTGGCATGGATAGCCAGTTCTGACAACCATCATATCAATATTTGAAAGGTCCTCTTAACACATGCACGCAACATGCATACAATGAAAGGGTGGTGAGGGAGGGAGGAAGCATTGACTCACTAGAGGCTTGCAACAATCATTTGTTTTCTTAACACCTGACAGTTCGGATGTGTGAACTGACTCTATGAAATCGCATTGTGTTTGAAGTGACGCGAACTATCTGTCTGTGGAATCTAGACTATGAAGACTCCATCAACACATGCAAGACATCACAGGCAATTTATCACCAGCTCAGAAGTATACGGCAAAAAAGCAGCTTTAGTTGGAGAGTGGTATTTTATCCTCAGGTATATATTTGGCATCAGCTCACATTGCTTTTGCATGTAGCCCAGTAATGTCTCCTGAAATCTTTGGGTTCTCTGATAGGAGGTCTCTCATTTGATACACTTTTAACTGAAGATAACAGGAATTGAATCTGTGACCTATTGCATGCAAACTGTTAACTTCTGCCACTCTCCCACAAAAGGGTGCTTCAAAATGATGGCCCCTGTGCTCTTCCCCTTACATAAACATCTTGTTTCCTCAAATTGTCAGTATCAATTATGACTGATCAATGCCAAAACACCACTGAGATCCACACTGCACTGCAGTTACAGATCCAGTCTTTCTGAACTGCAGAACACAAAATGACGTACGCTGAAGATTCACCATCTTGCAAATGAGCGAGGCTGTTTATGCACGGGGAGAGGAAACTCTATGCCCCACCCTTTCAGTGGTAAGAGTTTCCTTCATGGGTGATTTATGATTGCTGTGATGGCACGAGTGGCGCCACCTATGTGTAGAACTGTTAGTTGCAAGATTTAAACTGTTGTATCAATCTTAATCCTGCCTTTTTACCCTGCTTATGTATAGTTGGATTGATTGGTTATTTATAGCAGTCAATCAGTATTGTTTGCTCCAGTTGAATTGTTTTCTCAAGCTCAATTGTTTGGCTCCACCTCTTCCTGGAGGATGAGAGTGCTTCCCTTTTTTCATTCTGCCATCAGAGTTTCTATCAGATGGATATGAGTAAGAGACTTGACTCTAAAAGACCCTGATTAAATTACCTCTCAGCACCAATTCTGAGGTTTTTTACCCTTGAGACTTATGCTTCATGTTCAGACCAACCTGAACGACATTGGAAGTCTCAAGCGCCTTCAAACCGGTTCTTTTGGCATCAGAGGAAGATCCCGAGTCTTCAAACATAGGCCATTTGAACTGGGGTTGTGGATTGCTCCGGCATTCACAGCCATTGAGGAAAGAGGAAACTTGGAAAGGCTTCTCAGCTTCAAACTCCTTGGACCCAGGACTAACTGAGACTGTAACGTATATTTAACTTTACCCCTCTGAAGCTTCCAGCTCATTGCTTTAAAGAAATAACTTTGTGATCAATAAATCCTATTTTGAGTTATTTACAGTGTTTTGGGTCTTTGGGAGTTCCAGTTTCCTAAAGGAGGGCAAGAAGCAATCCCCTGGGGAAAGATGCCACGTCCATGCCTCTTTCACCAAGAGCTATAGCCCCCAGGTGCGAAGGCACAATTGCAGAGGTGTAGCTATTTCAAATTGGGTCCATCTGTTTGAAATACCCTTCATAGTTGTTGTTAATTGCCTTCAAGCTGATTTTGACTTATGGTGACCCTATGAATACGAGACCTACAGATTACCCTGTCTTCAATAACCCTGCTCAGAACTTGCAGACTCATGGCTTTTGGAAAATGGAAATCTCCATAACCTTTTGGGAAATGTCTATTCAGAACCTATTGGGAAAGCCAGGAATCTTTTGGAAAGACATGACCTTGTTAGAAATCATAACCTTTTGTAAAGTATGATCTTCCTAACAAGAGTTAAAAACTCACTTGAGTCAAATTTCTCCTTAGTGGTAAATATCCACAAGTATTCATACAAGGCAATTAGATTTCTCAGCTGTTAGACTGATATACCTAAATAGCTGTTTGAAGTGTTAGGGACAAAAATATGTCAGTGCACTAAATACAGCAGTTTCAGGAGTGTTATTTCAGTTGCTTAAAAAAATCTACTCTCTCTTAAAACATCTTGGTTTAAATCATGCTCTCAAGAGACAGAATAAAGGAGTCTTCATTAAAATAACATATCTGGTTCACTCACAAACTTCATGTATTCAGCATGCAGGTACGTTGCATATCAATCCAGTTACAGGTCGGATCTGAAGTAGTTTTTCTGTGCAGATAACACAGGACATCATTCTTATAAACAATAGTCCAAACTTTAAAGCAGTGGTTCTCAACTTGGGAGTCACAACCCCCAGAGGGGTCAATTGGCCATTTCCGAGGGGTCGCGAGGCCACTTCCTTTGGTCCAGATTCATCATTGTTTGGATTCACAGTGTTCTCTGGATGGAGGTGAAAGTCTTCTATTATTATTATTATTATTATTATTATTATTATTATTATTATTAAGCAGAGGCTGAATGGCCATCAGTCAGGAGAGCTTTTATTGTTCTTTTCTCTTATGGCAGAAGGAGGTTGGACTGGATGATCCTGCCCTGGAGGTCTCTTCCTACCCTAGGATTCTATTATTATTATTATTATTATTATTATTATTATTATTATTATTATTATTAGCAGAGGCTGAATGGCCATCTGTCAGGAATGCTTTGAATGTTCTTTTTCCTTATGGCAGAAGGAGGTTTGACTGTATGGCCCTGCCTTGGAGGTCTCTTCCTACCCTAGGATTCTAACTCTGCCAACTCCAGGATCCTATTACTATTAAATCACTGTCAATTCCTCTCAAACCTCTCCAGTATTTTCTTTTGATCATGTCAGTTTTTTGTGCAAAGTTTGGTCCAGATCTGTCATTCCACAGTGGTCTGTTGTAGGTAAGGCAAATCTCATCATCCATTGTCCATACTCCCCCAAATATACTGTTTTGTGATTAATCACTATGCTTTAATTATGTTCAATTTGTTACAATGAAAATACATCCTGCATAGAAAATATTCACATTTTGATTCATACCAGTAGCTAAATTGCAGTTATAAAGTAGCAACAAATATAATTTTATGGTTGGGGGTCACCACAACCTGAGGAACTGTATTAAGGGGTCACGGAATTAAAAAGGTTGAGAACCACTGCTCTAAAGCATCTCTCTGTACTGAGAGTCGAATAGAGTCTATACTGTCTGAAAATCTAATGGTGTCTCTAAAGCATTCTGTTTCTACTGACTTCTGTAAAGGTCTCTGTTTCTAAAATGGAGTCTGAGCTGAATAGTTCCAGATCTGATCACATGGTCTGCAGTCCCTCCCACAACATAGAGTTAAGGAAAACTGCATACCAATACACACATATACAATATATACCAAATGACTAGTGGAGGCTTGAAGAAGTTTGCTATTTCCAACAAGGGCAGCCATGGCTTCCTTGGTTGAGCCTCTCTATCTGGAATGTGGTCTCCCTCTTTTTTACTGCTTTCCATCACCCTAAACATCTTTTCTAGTGAGACGTGTTCACATGATATGATCCAAGTGCAATAGTGCCAATTGAGATCTCGTGGCTTCTTGGAAGATTTCAGGCATAATTTGCTCTTTCTGGCAGACCGAATTATCCTTCTAAAGCACCACACCTCAAACGAGTTGATTTTCTTCCTATCATTTTTCTTCACTGTCCAACTTTCACAACTACTAGAAACAATGATTTGGATCCTAATTTTAATCTTCAACGATATATTTTTACACTTCCAGATTTTACCTAGTTCCTTCATAGCTGCCCTTACAAGTCCGAGTCTTCTGATTTCTTGACTGCAGTTTCCACTCTGATGAAAGACTGAGCCAAGGCACAAAAAATCTTGAAATATTTTAATATTGTCATTGTCTGCTTTATATAATCTGTGCTCATTTCCCCCTTCTTTAATATTCAACTGTAAACCTGCCATTGCACTTTCTTCAGTAATTGTTTCAAGCCTTTGCTATTTTTCGACAGTAGTATGGTGCCATCTGCGTATCTTAAATAGTTCCTTCCTTTAATTTTCACACTTTCTTTCTCCACATCTAATCTTGCTTTATGCATGATATATTCAGTGCACAGGCTAAACAAGGTGATAAAATGCACTTTATCTCTCTAACCTTGCCTGATCCCTTTGCCAATCAGAAACTATTCTGTTTCTCCATCTTCTGTCCCCGTGAATACAAGTCACAGATGCATTTTTAAAAAGAGCAAACCTTCATTTTTCATTATCTATGTAATCAAAGTCTTTGCTATAATCCATAAAGCATAAACTGGGTTTCTTTTGAAATTCTTTGTTGCGCTCCATTATCCGACATATACTTCTTGATTTATAATGGCTGTGGTTCAATATTCTTAAAGCAGTGAGTTATTTTTGCTGGTTGTGAGAAGCTGGGGAATTGGGTTAAGAACACCTCTGAGCAGCCTGTTCTCTGTATTTTTATCACATTGGTATCACAGTTATGAGATTGAGTGCGTGTTAGTACATGAAAGCAGTACATCTGCTGGAGCACATGGTCTTTCCTTGAACAGGATTGCTAACAGAGCATTATTTCTGAGTTGGAAAAATGTGAGAAACGGTGAGAAGCAAACTGAATGGTTTTTCTGATAGCTGCCCAAGTGAACTTCGATCCTAAAGTTCACTTGAGAACTTGGCTGTGATGTCGGCCTCATATTACCCTACTAAAATCACATTTACTTCCATGAGATTTACAAAAATCTCACTATGTCCATCTTATCTCAAAACTGGTAAGTTTTTACCAGAGAAGGCATGTAGCCGGGGGGGACTGAGGAGCTTCACCCCCCCCCCCCAAATTCTCAGGGTGGTCCACGAGAAGGCCTTACTGGTACATTATTTAAACTGTTATGTTTATTCATATCATGATCTGATCACCATGCTCAATATATCCCATATGCATGGGGGTATTGGGACAATGATACAAAAGGTTTGCTAGGGTAGATCCTGAAACTCAGCCCCCCCCCCCCCCGAATCAAAATCCTGGCTACAGGTCTGGCCCACCTATAAAATGACAAAAGATCCTATATTGTACAGACAGAACATTTTGAAACCTTCCCCATTATTCCACCCCAAGAATTATCAAACCTTTGCAGTCAACCAGTTCACCAAGAATATAATGTTAATGGCTGTCGTTAAATGAAATTCTCTTTTCAAAAATGATTTACATTACACTTTCCAAAGTATTCTGACTTTTCTCATACTAAAGATTGGAAGGCTTCTTTGATTTGCAGTATTATCACATGGGTCAAAAAAAAAGCACCCTAGTATGCTTCTGTTGTTATGGATAACTTTCTCACACTGGAAAATAATATCCCAGTCCTGACACCAATTCGTCATCAATGACTTTTCAATAACTTTAAAGCATAGGTTATTGTTATTGCAATTTCCAGTGTGAGGGGGTAAATCAGATTACAGAAAAACATTTTGACAAAGAATGACGTTGGACATATAGAGAATGACCTTGAAGGAGCTGCGGGTGGTGACGGCCGACAGAGTGGTGACGGCCGAAAGGGAGCTCTGGTGTGGGCTGGTCCATGAGGTCACGAAGAGTCGGAGACGACTGAACGAATGAACAACAACACATTGGATTCACAATTACATTGGTTAATGAACAGACAAAAGATAATTACATTTTCACTCAGCATTCACGCCACATGTACACACATTCATCCCCAGGCATTCCAGTATTACCATATCATTTTCTCCCTCCTTGGAGAAGCACATGTTAGGTCAGACCCTGCTTTCCTGCAGCCTGCCAATGAATAGTCCAAAAACTTCCATAATGCCATAACTTCATAACACCAAAATGCCTAAACTTCTTTTCCTAAGAACAATGCCAAAGAACAGATCTCTGTTTTCCATACAGCAAAGCCTGACTCCCTGCACAAAATCCAAGACTGCAAAAGCACACTTCTTCCTTTGAGAAAGAAGGCCAAAGTGACCAGACTGCTCCCTTGCAAATCTGCCACTCTCCACAGTACACTATCTGTCTCCTTCCCATGGAGCAGAGCATAGCGGGTGAACCAGACTCCTCAGGTCTGTCACAATTTGAGTATTATTAGACTGAGTCTTTTATAGGAATATTCTGCTACCACTTGATTCCCAAAGTGGTAAATGAATGAGACATCTTCCATCCTGGCTCGATCTCAGTTTCCTGACCAGATGTTGATTCTTCTTGATTGGTGTTGACAAACACAATCATAGAATCATAGAATCAAAGAGTTGGAAGAGACCTCATGGGCCATCCAGTCCAACCCCCTGCCAAGAAGTAGGAATATTGCATTCAAACCACCCCTGACAAATGGCAATCCAGCCTCTGCTTAAAAGCTTCCAAAGAAGGAGCCTCCACCACACTCCGGGGCAGAGAGTTCCACTGCTGAACGGCTCTCACAGTCAGGAAGTTCTTCCTCATGTTCAGATGGAATCTCCTCTCTTGTAGTTTGAAGCCATTGTTCCGCGTCCTAGTCTCCAAGGAAGCAGAAAACAAGCTTGCTCCCTCCTCCCTGTCTGTGGCTTCCTCTCACATATTTATACATGGCTATCATATCTCCTCTCAGCCTTCTCTTCTTCAGGCTAAACATGCCCAGTTCCCTAAGCCGCTCCTCATAGGGCTTGTTCTCCAGACCCTTGATCATTTTAGTCGCCCGCCTCTGGACACATTCACTCTGGACAAGGTTTGTGTTGACTTCCTTCTTAACATAAGGAATGTTGCAAACAGTTCCCGAACTTGAAAGAACCATTGTCACAGTTCTTATCAGAGTTTACTTTTCGGTTCTTATTATCAACTTTTAATTACAGTCTAGCAAGCAGGTAGTTAGTAACTGCAGGCCTTAGTATTATACTGGTGTCTCCAAAATTATTAACTCCATCCATACATCCTTCCATTCATTCCCACACATATATTAAATTCACATTTATCAAATCTGCACATTGGATTTCTTATTACACTGTCCCAATCCACCCATGGAGCCCCACACTGCCCATCAGACGACATGAGGTGACCTCTGGTGGGGCTCCATGGGTGAACTGGGATGGAAGTGTGGTGGGATACTACTGCTGCCAACACAAGAATCTCCACATCTTCCGTAAGGAACAGTGGGTGGACTCAAGCCGCATGGCAATGCTTTCCCATGTGGGATGGTAAAGCAACAGCTAACAACCAAGGCACCAGAATTGCCCCGCTGCCACTCTGTTGCCAACCCAATTTGCCACAAAGGCTAGTGAATAATAACAATAATAACAATAACAATAATAATAACAACTTTATTTTTATACCCCGCCAACCATCTCCCCTAGAGGACTCGGGGCGGCTTACACGGGACAAGCCCAAAAATTACAATTAAAACACAGAAATAAAACACTACAATTAAAAACATCAGATAAAAGCAATGCAACACAATTATAAACAACATAAGAACAATATGGCTGAGAAAAAGAACATAGCTGAGGTACAATTCAATGAGTGGAATATATTTTATGGGAGCGCAAAAAAGGGCAACAGACTAGTAGATTGGGTGGGAAATACTGTCATAAAACATGTTGAGGTAGACCATTTGAGGATCGACGTAAAATGCAGAACTCAATAGGGACAGGAAAATCAAAAGCATACTGGAACATCCAGGTTTTTAGTTGACTCTGAAAGGAGGACAAGATTGGAGCCTGTCTGATCTTACTAGGGAGGGTGTTCTTCATCCATGTGATGAGGTCCTTGTTCTGCCATGCAAGTTGGTGCAGCAATTGCTTCAATATTCCACTTCAACTAAGCAGATGAAAACATGAAAACAGGAGCCAGTCTTGTTTTAGCATTTGTTTTGGTCCTTGGTTGGGGAAGGGGATGGAGAGGCTGGGACCCCCCCCCCCCACACACACACACACTATCCTCTGAAATAGTTGTTATGTAAACATGCATACATAATTTGATAATAGTTGATTGCTTTACGTATATTTCAAGCCAGTCCATCAAAACACTTGCAATTAATCAACTGAGATTTCCCGGAGCAATAATGGTCCTCTTCTGAATCCACCTACTTATGGACCATTCACGGCGCACTTCTGATCAGGCACATCTGTTTTTGTTAAGTGCCCTGTTTGGCAGTAATTGCACAAAAGTGGCGCTCTTTTGATTGCCCCTGGATATCTTTAGAATGTGCTTCAGGAAACACATTACACTGGCTCTTACTTCAGCCTGAATTGTATTTGTGAGCCAGCCATTTATACAATTTCACGAATGTACCTGACCTTTCCTTGTTGCAAGAGCCAGGTCAACTTGATGACTAAGGGCTTTCATATACCTGTTTGCCGATCTGGCGGGTTATCATCAGGGTAGACAAAGTCCAAAATAACTACCTCTCCACATGCTATTTTTTCTAAAGCACTAACTGTTCCCCAGAGGAGAGTTTAAGCCATTGGGGGTATTTCTGCAACTTTCTTGTAATGAGCTCCATCTGACCTGATAGTCTAACAACCCCATGGGTTTCTTTTTACCTTCTGCTAGAGCAGGTGCCTGCTTTGAACATAGGAGATAATTATGTCCTATCGGCTTATTTGCCTTCCTACATTTTGCTGACATGGTGACACAAAGGAACAGAGAGAAAAAATGAAATTTTCTCACGACTGATAGGAACTTAGTCAGGATTACAGACAGCTTCCTTGTTACAAACATCCAACTTACTATCGTCTCATTGTTAAGAATGGGGATGAGACCACAGGAAGTGAGAGAAATCTACTTCTCAGAAGGGAAATTCACTCCTGGAAGAGTTATCCTGGAGAAAATGTTTCTCACCAATCTTTGTTTCTATCACAAGACTTTTTTTTTTCAAAATCCAATTATGACAGAGACAGAAAATAAAGTGAAATCTTCTTAACAGGGGCAAAGGCAGCAAAACAAACACCACAGGGATGTTAACCCTTCCCTAAGCTTTCCAAAGCTAAGAGATACGTATTTTTGGCACCTGTTCCGACTTACAAACAAATTCAGCTTAAGAACAAACCTAGCGAACCTATCTTGTTTGTAACTTGTGGACTGCCTGTATAACAGAAACATTTTGTCCAAGTGCCTGACTAAAATGTTGGGTCTTTGGTGAATTTATTATATTTACTAGCCGTCCCCTGCCACGCATTGCTGTGGCCCACATGGGGGTTCTGTGTGGGAGGTTTGGCCCAATTCTATCGTTGGTGGGGTGCAGAATGCTCTGTGATTGTAGGTGAACTATAAATCCCAGCAACTACAACCCCCAAATGTCCGATTCTATTTTCCCCAAACTCCACCAGTGTTTACATTTGGGCACATTGAGGATTTGTGTAGAGTTTGGTCCAGATCCATCATTGTTTGAGTCCACAGTGATCTCTGGATGTAGGTGAACTACAACTCCAAAACCAAAGGACACTGCCCACCAAACCCTTCCAGTATTTTCTGTTGGTCATGGGAGAACTGTGTGCCAAGTTTGATTCAATTCCATCGTTGGTGGGGTTCAGAATGCTCTTTGATTGTAGGTGAACTATAAATCACAGTAACTACAACTCCCAAAAGACAAAATCATTTTTTTTTAATGAAGGACATACATTGGGTTGTTAGGTGTCTTGTGTCCGAATTTGTTGTCAATTCGTCCAGTGGTTTTTGAGTTCTGTTAATCCCACAAATGAACATTACATTTTTATTTATATAGACTAGCTGTACCCACCATGCGTTGCTGTAGCCAACCTTCCCTCTTTCTCTTCTTCTTTCACTCCTTCCTTCACTCCCTCTTTCCTTTCTTCCTTCCCGTCTTTCCTTCTCTTCTTCTTTCCTTCTTTCCCCCTTTTTCTTTCTCTTCTGCTGTCCCCTTTTCTCTTTCCTTCTTTCTTTCCCTCCCTCTTTCTCTACATCTTCCCTTCTTTCCTTCGCTCCCTCTTTCCTTCCTTCTTTCCCTTTTTTATTTCCTTCTCTCCTTCCTTCCATCTCTAACTTTCCTTCCTTCCCCCTTTTTCTTTCCCTCCCTCTTTCTCTCCTTTCTTCCTTCTCTACCTATTTCCTTCCTTCTCTCTTTGCTTCCATGCTTTCTTCTCCCTTTCCTTCCTTCCTTCCTTCCTTCCTTCCTTCCTTCCTTCCTTCCTTCCTTCTTTCTTTCTTTCTTTCCCTCCCTCTTTCTTTTCTTTCTTTCTTTCTTTCTTTCTTTCTTTCTTTCTTTCTTTCTTTCTCCCCTTCCCTCCCCCTTTCTTCCTTTTTTCTGTATTGTCATTTAGCTTTTCGTCATTTAGGTTTTTGGGGCTTTTAAAGTCTCTTTTGCCGTGTTTTTCAGTGTTTTTATGAGTGAAGGACATACATTGGGTTGTTGGGTGTCTTGTGTCCAAATTTGGTGTCAATTCCCCCAGTGGTTTTTGAGTTCTGTTAATCCCACAAACGAACATTACATTTTTATTTATATATAGATTTGTTCAGATGGTTTTGGTATCTTTTGGAAACGATGTCTCTCTATATTTGAGAACTGACCTCCAGCTCAGTTGAAAGAATTGGACAAAACAACCTCTGAGTATTCCTTACCTTTAAAAAAAACCCCTATGCAATTCACTGGGTATGCCATAAAGAGCAGGGCCTCCCCAGACGGCTTTAATCTCCGAGATGGCCACTTTGTGTTAATCTGTTGATCAGGATTTATCTTGGGTTGTTGTAGGTTTTTTTGGGCTATATGGCCATGTTCTAGAGGCATTCTCCTCTGACGTTTCGCCTGCATCTATGGCAAGCATCCTCAGAGGTAGTGAGGTCTGTTGGAACTAGGAAAATGGGTTTATATATCTGGGGAAAAACCAGTGTGGGACAAAGGACTCTTGTCTGCTGGATCTACGTGTGAATGTTTCAACTGACCACCTTGATTAGCATTTGATAGCCTGGATTTATCCTCTTTGTATCCCTCTGTTCCATCAGAGGTTCTAGGAGATTGGCTGTCCTGTTTTTCATTCTAGTAACACCGTGTGACACCAGTTACTCTGAGGTCTGGCTAAAGTTATTCACTGAGATTTATAGATAAACAGAGATATGAATCCAGTTTTCTACTCTCGCTCTGGAAATAGTATGATGCCCTAGCAACAATTCATCACAAGTGCTTTTTTATTGAGTCCATCTTCTTTTTTCTAGAAGTTTTGCTTTTTCTCTTTGCACTTTTCAAAAAAATCTCATATAACTGTGTCCTTTCATTTTTCACATCAAACCACCATCTCTTACATTTGATCTCAGTTCTCAGACCCAAAGCCTGAGATATATTTTCACCTAGCATTTTCCATGTTGCACCTGTCTGCCTTGAGAAATTGCTCTTCTTCACATTGGAAATTATTGGGGACAAAAATTCTCCCTGATGCTTCAGCTGTGATTCAGCATCCAAATGCAAAGTCTCAGGAGTATCATGTCCCTATGGCATTTCTACGCTGCAGATAGACATATTCCATCCCATTTGGCAATAGTTCCAGTGATTCAATGATGCTGCTTGCTTCAAAAGAAGGTCATTGTTTATTGTGCTTTCTACCATTTGTGTTTTATTAACAAATTTACAGTTTGAGCACAGATTGAATCACACAACAAAACCTTCACAAGCTCACTGCCCTTACCTATCAGATTTCCAGAGGGCTCATCAACACCTCCAGATCCTTGGAAACTTCAGCTTGACTATCCACATCATTTATTCTGACACTGGCTGAGATCCCATGTCATACTGGTTGAGCATAAATCTCTGTCTATGTATATATGGGAAGTATTTTATTTATTTATTTCGTATCAAAAGCATTGCATAAATTAGTATAAAACTGATAAAAATAGAAGTAGCGCAGGCAGTTAAATATCTATTGACCAAAAACAGGCAACAGCAATGGCATTTTCTGTAGCCTCCAACAATTTTTCCTCTGTACATGAGGCAGGGCATAATGGACAAGCATACAGATGCGGAGTTGTCTGTTCTGCTTCACAGTCACATAAGGTGTGAGATTCTTTTAGGTAGTGCCATTTTGCCAGGTTGTCTTTTGATCTGCCCACTCCTCTTCTGAGTCTGTTCAGGGACTTCCAAGTTGCCCATTCTTGGTTAGCCCCTAGAGGAAGACCCTTGTGGGGGGCCATCCAGTTGGGATTTCCTGGTTTAGCTGCCCAGAGGAATACCCTTGCTGTTGCTGGGAGGAACGCCAAGAGGAGTGGTCGTTCTCATAAAGCCTTGAGTCTACTGGGAAAGAGGCTGGTAGCCATGTAGTGGATGGCTTTCACAGTTTTCAACCTTATTTCTCTCACATTCAGCATTGGGGAAGGGGGGCAATGCCAGCTAGTTTGTAGGGTTTATCAACAGGTGTAGGTTGAAAACATCCTGTGATTATTCTGCATGTTTCATTCAAAGCTATGTTCACCTGCTTTGTATGGGAAGTAGTGGGGGCTGTTTGGCCTGGTTTCTTCCTCACCCCAAAACAATCACTGAGGACACAGCTCTATCATCCAGGGCCAGGCCGTAGCCAGGATTTTGTTTTGGGGGGGGGGGGGGCTAATTGGGGGCCTTAGCCAGGATTTTGATTTGGGAGGGCTGAGTCTGAGTGAAAGAGGGTCTACCTAGCAAACCTTTTGTATCATTACCCCAATACCCCCATGCATATGGGATATATTGAGTATGGTGATCAGATCATGATATGAATAAACATAACAGTTTAAATAATGCACCAGTAAGGCCTTTTTGCGAACCACCATTTCGGGGGGGGGGGGGGGGGGAAGCCCCCCGGCTATATGCCTGACTGTAGGTTACTCCCAAAGGCTCCTCTATCACAGAACTTTCCCCCCAGCAAGGAAAACCAAAGAGGCAGGGTCTAGAAAGTTACTTTTCAAAAAGTAACTCATTCCAGTATTTGAGAGGTAACCTGTTACCATTGTTACAATGTTGAAAAAGTGACTTGTTGCATTACAAGTTGTGCTGCTCACCCAATCTTCAAGTCATCAGTCCTGCTGGCACACGGGTTTAACCCATTGTGCCACCAGGGGCTCAGATCTGCTCTTGACCTGTGAGGGAAGAAGAAGCAGTCTCAATTCTGTTGGAAATATTAAAAATTAACTAGGTATTTTTTAATTACAAAACTGTGAGTCAAGCACTGAAAAAGTTAATGCAATGAATGCAATGACTCAGCAAAAGCTGCAGTTCTATATAAGTAGGTGTGCCAGTAGCTTAGTAAGTTAGTCTGAGGTAAACCTCAGTGGGAGAAAAGGCCTCAGTGGTAGAAGATCTTACTGTGGAAGAATAGGCCTCAGAGTGTGAGGAGGCCTCGATATAAGAAGGCCTTGTGTGTGAAGCTCCAGTGAGAAGGCTGAACTTTATTTGTGTTATGGAAACCTTGTTCTTGTAAATAGTGCAACCATATTATTTTGCTATAAAGGAAAGCCTCCTATAGAAGATATAACATTGGTCTGTATGTCTTTGTTATTTATATCACTTTGGGCTACCGGTGGTGGGTCATGTTGCTGCTGATAAGTTGCTTTGCTATACATTTATGAGGAGGTTAGTAAGCCCACTCGCCCAACAAACTCCACCCCCAATATAAGCCAGGGACCGGGGGAAATGTCCCACTACAAGGAACCAGCATCCAAAACTACTAGTTCCCCCTTCTGCAAAATCCAAACTAGTACAAAATCCAAAGTGAATCTAATTCCCATTCACACCCATATATGTCACCAACAGGATGCCAGCCAGCCACTCCACCCCATCTCCATGTCCACACATAACTAAAACCTTGCTGAACTGGTCTTCTACTTCTCATATGGGGACATATACTATATTCCTTAGTGAGTAGGGATATGCAGACACTAGGGCTGGGTAACCACGGAAAAATTTGTTTCTAAACTCAATTCGTTTTTAGGGGGTTTTTGCGTTTCGTTTTTTTAAAAAATTCCGAAATTTTTCTTTAAAAAAGTTTGAAATATACGAAATTTCGTAAATTACGAAACAATTACGAATCGATTCGTTAATGGCGGACGCGATTGCGCAATATGCAAAAAAACCCTCCAAATGGGACAGGGGGAACTTCTGAAGCTTCCCTCTCCCTCTGTTGTTGACTGTTGGTGTGATAATTTATTTTTTATCACTGATAAAACAAACAACAACCCTAAAACTTGCACCAGACATACGGAAACAATTACGAAACAATTTTGAAACAATTTTGAAACAATTACGAAACAATTACAAAATAAATTGAAAAATTTGTTTCGATTTTTAATTGCTCCTGCATGGCTCGATATCGGATCGTAAGCTAATTTAAATATGAATTAATAACGAATTACGAAATTAACGAACGAAACCGCCCAGTCCTAGCAGACACCTCACTAAGATACTTGAGAGCCCTTGATAAGAAGATTGGCTAATCTCGCTACTACACTGCCATGTAAAATCCAGATTATCAGCTTTGAACTGGATTATATGGAAGTATAGAAGGGGCCTTAGTTGGAAGAATAGGCTCGCCTTCTTGGGTGCTTTGTTAAAGCATGGAACAAGGGAAATGCCCTAAATTCTGTCCTATAGACAGTGAAAATTAATTTAGGCAACAGTGATCCTTGGCAGACAACAGCCAGGAAAGAGAATGTCTGTCATCTAATTAATGTTTTCACTGGCAAAATGCAAGGAATGGAGAGCAGTAGTTTTATAATAGCGGCCTTCCTAGTAGTCAGATGGTACATATTTTTATTTCTCAACCTTATGTTCCTTTTCTGAATTTCTATAAGAAAGCTGCTTAAATATTCAGAACATTCTGCCCAGGCCATAAAGCCTTCTGCTTGGGCAAATTTACTGGAGTTTAGGATTTAGGGAATAACAATAAGTAACTGGAATGATTCTCTCTTCGCAGGCATATGGATGCCTGGGTTCTTTTATTAGATTACTGTTACTCCAAAGTGGGGAAACCATTTAGCTTTGGCTCAAACTAGAATCGATTGCAAGCCCAGAGTAAATGTTGAAGTCAACCTTTTTTTTTTCTTTTAATACAGATGAAGAGATTGTCTTCCCTCAGGTTTCATGCCAAGAGCAGAAATGAAATTATGTAATATGGCAAACACGGGAAAGAGGAGAACTTGTATTTGGGAGTGTGTGGTTGATTTCAGGTATAGATGCATTTACACAAGACCATACCATGAAAGCAATGGACTATCTATTATATATTTATTTACTTTGCTTGTATACCGCAGTTTCTCAGCCCGTAGGCGACTCAACGCGGTTCACAACAAGAGCAAAAGTCAATCAAACAACATACAATATTTAAAACCATTAACAGCATAATATACAAAATAATGACACATCAATAACAACACATCAACGTCTCATAACTAAAATCGTGATCCAATTCGTCATCCATAATTCCATTTCCTTATTTATTTATTTAACTATACACATTTATCTATACACATTTCTCATCATATAGTAGACAGCCAGATGCCTCAGTGTGAATCCCACAAGGAAGAACAATTTCCAGCAGCCTAAAACTTGCTTCTGATAGTCATATAGCATGGGTGTGTGTGCGTGTTTGTGTGCACTTTCATGTCTCTGTCAAGTTGTAAAGGTAAAGATAAAGGCTTCCCCTTGACATTAAGTCTAGTTGGGTCCAACTCGGGGGGGGGTTGTGCTCGTCTCCATTTCTAAGCCAAAGAGCCAGTGTTGTCCATAGATGCCTCCTAGGTCATGTGGCCAGCATGACTGCATGGAGCACAGTTACCTTTTTGCCAAAGCGGTACCTATTGATCTACTCACATTTGCTTCTGCTAGGTTGGCAGAAGATGGGGCTAACAATGAGAGCTCACCCCGTCCGCAGATTTGAACCGCTGACCTTCTGGTCAAGCAAGTTCTACAGCCTAGCGGTTTAACCTGCTGTATCACTGTGGCCCCATGTCAACTTATAGCAACGTCATTAATTACATAGAGTTTTCTTCTCATAGGTGGTTTCATAGGATCTGCGCACATCATTCGAAAACACAGTCCTAAACACTTGGGAAGTGTTCAAAATCATTCTGAAAATATGAACTTCTCCTTTAATGATGAGGAACAGCAACAAGAGCAACATTTTCACTATTCAGAGAATACTACAGTTAACTGTGGAAAAATTAGCACGTGGAATGACCCACGACAATCCTCAGAAGAGACATGTGATGGTAGGAGGCTCCCTTCTGAATGGAACAGAAGCAGTGATTTGGGGACTTAACCGAATGTTTCGAGGGGTGTACTGCTCCCTGGGGCAAAAATTTCTGATGTAATGAAGAGGAAAACAACACTCACCAAGCCTACTGACTGTTACACTTTCCTGCTATTAGGAATACTGAAAGAGAAAGGCATTCACGATGAATGGGAGTTTCTTAAAAGTGAGATCCTGAAGGCACAATTTCAACCATTCCATTCAAGAGGGAAAATGGAAGTGTCTAAATCAGGGGTCCTCAAACTTTTTAGAGGGCCAGGTCACAGTCTCTCAAACTGTTGGAGGGCCAGATTATAATTTGAAAAAAAAAATGAATGAATTCCTATGCACACTGCACATATCTTATTTGTAGTGCAAAAATCACTTAAAAACAATACAATAATTGAAATGAAGAACAATTTTCACAAAGATAAATTTATTAGTATTTCAGTGGGAAGTGTAGGTCTGTTTTTGGCAGGTACGCTTGGCGGGGACGAGGGACAGGGCCTTCTCAGTGGTGGCCCCTTGGCTGTGGAACGCCCTGCCTGTAGATATCAGATTGGCCCCCTCCCTGCTGGCATTTCGGAGGAAAGTGAAGACCTGGCTATTCGAACAAGCATTTGATCAAACAGTGTAATTGAACATAGGAATACGGAATAATGGATGACGAGACTGAATTCTGATTTTACTGTTGAGGCGCTATTGATTGTTATGCTGAAGTTAGTGATTTATGTTATAATTGTTTTAATTGCCTGATACTGTTTTGTAATGCTTTGTATTGATGTTGTTCACCGCTTTGAGTCACCTGAGGGCTGAGAAAAGCGGTATAGAAATAGAGTAAATAAATAAATAAATAAATGAGATAGGATTGCTGTTGTTGTGTGTTTTCTAGTTGTTACAGACTTAAGTTGACCCTGAGCGAGGGGCTGGGTAAATAACTTTGGAGGGCTGCATTTGGCCCCCGGGACTTAGTTTGAGGACCCCTGGTCTAAATGAAACCAATTAAAATTTAAAAGAAATGTGGGCAAGAATTGGAAAAAGTGAGAAATCACCAAAGAGAAATCCAAGCTGATAGCCAGCACATATACGGAGGAAGTCAGAAAAGTTGAGGAACAGAACTGGCTCGTGTTTGCTAAAGAGAATACAAACAACACAAAGGACATTTGGGGTTATTTCCATAGCAAAAATAAGAGTAAGTAAATGGTAGGGTCGTTGAGTGGAGGAAATGACAAAAAGTGCGGGGGGAAGAGGAAAAGCAGAATTACTCAGTACCTTTGCTTTGATCTTCTCCCAAATAGAAAATGGCTTGATATGGGGAAAATATGGCCGCTGTAACGGTCTGGATGAGGGCGAACAAACTGAAATTAAATCCAGACAAGACAGAGGTACTCCTGGTCAGTCGCAAGGCCGAACAGGGTATAGGGTTACAGCCTGTGCTGGACGGGGTCGCACTCCCCTTGAAGGCGCAGGTTCGCAGCTTGGGTGTGACCCTGGATTCATCGCTGAGCCTGGAGCCCCAGGTCTCAGCGGTGACCAGGGGAGCATTTGCACAGCTTAGGCTCGTGCGCCAGCTGCGCCCGTATCTTGGGAAGTCTGACTTGGCCACGGTGGTACACGCTTTGGTCACATCCCGCCTTGACTACTGCAACGCTCTCTACGTGGGGCTGCCCTTGAAGACGGCCCGGAAGCTTCAGCTAGTCCAACGCGCGGCAGCCATGTTGTTAACAGGAGCAGGGCGCAGAGAGCGCACACAACGCCCCTGTTGTTCCAGCTCCACTGGCTGCCGATCTGCTACCGGGCCCAATTCAAGGTGCTGGTGTTATCGCCTACAAAGCCCTAAACGGTTCCGGCCCAAAATACCTTGCAGACCGCATCTCGGCCTACGAGCCCACGAGGACCTTGAGATCATCCGGGGAGGCCCTTCTCTCGGTCCCGCCCGCCTCACAGGCACGTCTGGCGGGGACGAGAGAGCGGGCCTTCTCGGTGGTGGCCCCCCGGCTGTGGAACGCCCTCCCTGCTGAAGTTAGACAGGCGCCCTCCCTGTTGGCCTTTCGGAGGAGCCTGAAAACTTGGCTCTTCGAGCAGGCCTTCAACTGAGTGTATCATTGGAACGATACTGGAATGGATTATGACTATGAAATTGACTATGACCCCAGGATTCTGACGAAGCGGATTTTTAGTGTATGTTATGTAGTAGTAGTTTGGTATGTGTTGTCGTGATTTGCTGTATACTGTCTTTTCCATGTTGTTGTTCACCGCCACGAGTCGCCCTAGGGCTGAGAGTGGCGGTCAATAAGTGCAAATAATAAATAAATAAATAAATAAATAAATAAAATAGAGCAAATGATGTCGTAAGGAAAATAGGTAAAGAGGTATTACAGTACACCTAGCTGTGCTAAATGCAAGTTTCCAGGGCCAGATAAACTACATCCAAAGTTGTTAAAAGAACAGGCAGAAACTGACTCAAACAGGCCCATAGCCAGGATTTTGATTTGGGGAGGGCTGAGTTTGATTCGGGGGGGGGGGGGGCTGAGTTGATTGGGGGGTGAGTTTGATTTGCGGTGGGCTGAGTTTGATTTGGGGGGGTGAGTTTGATTGGGGGGCTGAGTTTGATTCGGGGGGGGAGTTTGATTCCGGGGGGGGTGAGGATACCCTAGCAAACCTTTTGTATCATTATCCCAATACCCCCATGCATATGGGATATATTGAGCATGGTGATCAGATCATGATATGAATAAACGTAACAGTTTAAATAATGTACCAGTAAGGCCTTCTCGCAGACCACCCTGAGAATTTCAGGGGGGGGGGGCTGAAGCCCCTCAAGTTCCCCCCCCCCCGGCTACAGGCCTGGTCTCAAGGCTACTGGCAATAATATAGAATTCCTGTGGAATCAGAAAAATCTCAGCAGACTAGTAGAGGCAAAATGTTGCCTCCATCTTCAAAAGGGGAAAAAGAGGACCCAAATAATCATGAACCTGTCCGTCTATAAGCACTTTGAAAGAAATGCCATGATCACTAAAAGTCTCCTTAAGTTTCTCAAAAAAAGGTTTTGCCAAACTAATATTCTCTTTCTTTTTGTAGAGTTTCCAGCTTGGTAGATTAAATGAATGTTGTATGTGTAGCATATCTTGAATTGAGTAAGGCCTTTGACAAGGTCCCTCACAATAAAATTACAGGCAAGCTAGTTAAATGTGGGCTAAATTGATTGACAGCCTCAACCCAATGGCTCCTCTTCATCCTCGGGAGAAGTAACTAGTGGAATGCCACAAGTTTCTTTCCTGGCCCCAGCGATTTTTGCAGGTGACACCCAATTAGGAAGGATCATTAATACCCCAGAGGGTAGGATTTCCATGGCCTGCTCAGATAGTGTGGATGAGGAATTGCTTGATGGGTCAAAAGAGGAGAAGGAAGTTTACGTCTAGCTTAGCCCTTGCTGCAAATGGACACTCCTCAGCAGTCGAGGCAAATCTCTCTAGAGGAAGCTGAAGCAAGCACTCCTGAACAAACTTCCGAAGGGTTAAACATACCTGAACTCTAGACCATAGGAAAGAGCAGGCAGGTTATTGTAGCACTCAAAAATTAGCTGAGAAATTTTCAGTAGTCAAGCAATAGCTGCGATCTTTTTTTTTAAATCATTTTTATTAGTATTATTTCAAAATAACATAAAAATGGGGGAACAATCGGGTTGACAGAAAAGTGGGAAATCAAGTGGAAACTGGATAGGCGGGTTAGATGAGAGGAGGGGATTTGGGGTGTGGGGAAGGGATGGATGGGGGGATGGGGGGAGGGTGGGGGTTGAGGGGACTTCCAGTTCATTCCACAGAGAGGTGGACTTTGGCAGTAAATTTTCTTGCATCTCGTTGACTAACTGTCTCCTATGTCTTTTGTGACTTGTTAGATATTATGTTTCATTTTTATCTGCAGATACAATTTGAGTGGTTTCCAAACCTAGAGATGCTCAGAAATGGATCACTTTATTATGATGTTTTTTTATTATGTTGTGTCAATTTGTCCATGTTCATGTATTCTGCTGTCCTGGAAAGCCAATCTTCAATTGAGGGAGGGTCCTTTTCTCTCCATTTCTGGGCTACTGATATTCTCGCCACTGCCGACAAATAAAACAAGATCTTCTCTCCATTTTTCCCTATCTCGAAATCAGTTATATTCAGCAAGTAGTACTCCAGCTTCATGTCATATTTTACTCTAATAGCATTTTGAGTATGCTTATGGATTATTGACCAATACTTCTTAATTACACTGGATTATTTGCACAAGGCGGTGCTTTAGATTCACTGGGAATGTAATGCCATCAAAACCTAGAGATGCTCAGAAATTCTCTCATGGCAACTTGGTCATGTGAATAGTTAGGAACATGGGAAATCTATGTATATACTCGAGTAAGCCTAATTTTTCAGCCCCCCCTTTTAAGGCTGAAAAAGCTCCCCTTGGCTTATACTAGAATCAATATTATTTATTGTTATACTCTATTATTATTATTATTATTATTATTACATTTATTATTTTACTCTATTTTTACTGGAAGGACATGTAAGCACATTTACATTGAAGAAGGTTAGAATCGGCATTGGACAGTCTTATCTCAAATTACAGTTTTATGTAAATATAAAAAAACATTTAACCTAATGATGCCTCAATTAATGTCATTTTATTTGGTATCTATTTTTATTTTGAAATTTACCTGTAGCTGCTGCCTTTCCCACCCTCGGCTTATACTTGAGTCAATACATTTTCCCAAATTTTTTTTGGTGGTAACATTAGATGTCTTGGCTGATGTGGTTTATCCAATGCAATTTTCTGAATCGGCACCCCAAATAACCATAGGAACAGGCCTAAAAATGAAGACACCAAGGTGCCCCCGCTTCCAGGCACCCATGTAACGGCTCCACTCAGGGGAGGCAGGAGAAAAAGAAGCAATAGTCAGGAGACTTGTTGCACCTTTTGTGGATAGTCAACCTCTCCCTTCCCGACATCCCTGTTGCCTCAACACTATAAGAGGGTTTAACAAAACAAGTTGCTCTAATTGCAACCGTGTAATGACGGTGAGGCCAAAGGGCATATTTTAGTTCTTGGGGACCACTGGTGGTCCATGGACCACTGGTTGGGAACCACTGCTTTAGCATATTTAGACCTCTATGCTGAACGACAAATGAGTTCCAGGCAAGTCTCTTTTCATGGTCGAATAAAAAAATGCCTAAAATTGGACTTAAGATGCCTAACCAACAAGACTAGGTAGGAATAATATAAAACAATATGAACAATGGCATACACTTATATTTCACTAGCAGTCCCCTGCCACGCATTGTTGTGGCACAGTCTGTTGATCTGGAAAATAAAGTAATGAGAAAGTGTTGGTTTCTAATATATGTCATTTCTTTATGCTTGTGGGTAAACAGTATTTATTACTTTCTTTGCCAGTGTTGTTGTAGAGATTCTCTGGTTTGCCTACTCTGAAACATGCAACATATCATTGTCCTTCTTTAGGGAGCCCTTTCAAATCTTTGATACTGCATCTGTCATATATATATGTGTGTGTGTGAATGGCTGGATGGCCCTTTGTCAGGAGGGCTTTCATTATGTTTTCTTGCCCTGGTGAAGGGAGTTGGACTGGATGGCCTTAAGACAGCATTTCTCAACCTGGGAAGTCAAGACCCAGGGGGGGGGGGGGGTTCCAGAAGGGTCACCAAAGACCACCAGAAAACACAGTATTTTCTGTGTATTGTTGAAGGCTTTCATGGCCGGAATCACTGGGTTGTTGTAGGTTTTTCGGGCTGTATGGCCATGGTCTAGAGGCATTCTCTCCTGACGTTTCACCTGCATCTATGGCAAGCATCCTCAGAGGTAGTGAGGTTTGTTGGAACTAGGGGAAAGGGTTTATATATCTGTGGAATGACCAGGGTGAGAGAAAGGACTCTTGTCTGCTGGAGCTAGGTGTGAATGTTTCAACTGACCACCTTGATTAGCACACAATGGGCTGGCTGTGCCTGGAGCAAACTTTTGTTGAGAGGTAATTAGATGTCCCTGCCTGCTTCCTCACTGTTGTTGTGCTGTTGCAATTTTAGAGTATTTTCAATTGGTCATGGGGCTTCTGTGTGGGATTCCATTGTTGGTGGGGTTCAGAATGCTCTTTGATTGTAAGTGAACTATAAATCCCAGTAACTACAGCTCCCAAATGTCAAGGTCTATTTTCCCCAAACTCCATCTGTTTATATTTGGGCATATTGGGTATTTGTGCCAAGTTTGGTCCAGATCCATCATTGTTTTGAGTCCACAGCGCTCTCTAGATGTAGGTGAACTACAACTCCAAAACTCAAGGTCAGTGCCCACCAAACTCTTCTAGTGTTTTCTGTTGGTCAGGGGAGTCCCATATGCTAAGTTTGGTTCAATTCCATCATTGGTGGAGTTCAGAATGCTCTTTGATTGTAGGTGAATTATAAATCCCAGCAACTATAACTCCCAAATGACAAAAATCATAATTTTTTGAGTGATGGTCACTCCTTGTGTTGTGAGACGTTTTGTTGCTAAATTTGGTGTGATTTCATTCATTGGTTCTTTTGTTTTTAAGGTACTCATTATGCACAGAGCATTTTTATATATATAGATTGGGTTATATTAAATTTAAGCAATTTTAGTTTAAATTTAGTCTACAATGAAAAGAATTCTAGCTTGACAATTTTTTTTGTGGTTATCCATGAAAGCACAGGAAATATTCTTACAAAGGATGCACTGTTCATACAGCCAGAACCTGCCACATAAATATAGATGCCAGATAATCCTCCCTGTTATTATCCTTGTAATTTACAATACGTGGTAAACAGGTTCTAGCAGAGATAAAATATAGACTTAATTTAGGAAATTACAGAGCTCTGTCATGTACCTTGGAAAAGGGTAAGATTAATAATCACAAACAAAACCATTGCTTTGAAATAATGGGAAAAGACAAGACACTGAAGAGTTGTTAGAAAGAGCCAAGACAGCATGGTTGAATCCTGTTGTCATCTCTATAGGGTTGCATGAGTGAGTGCAAACTCAACATATGTACATGGAAAAAGTATTTATAATGTGATCTCTTGCCTTGTCAAAAATAAATGTGTAAACAAAACACACTAGTCCACAACATAATTATCAGTATCTTTATTCATACTCACTTGCTTCCAAACTACTATTAATATTTAACAAAAACATGTCATGCAAACAAAGAATAATTGTTAAGATTAAGGAAAAAGTGCACAACGTGTACATTAATCTTGCCTGATATTATTATTATTATTATTATTTTTCTTGTTATAGTTTCAACCTGCAGATGAATGGCCTCTCCATTATCCATACAGTATCTCACAGTTAGTAAATAATTTATAAAACATTTCTTTCTCTTTTCAATAGAAATGTTGAGCCGTAAAGTGGTATCGTATATAAAATGTAAAAATGTTATTGTTTCCGCCTTTGTCAAAAGGAAAGAAAAGCAACAGAGCAACGCAGCAAATATTCGGACACGATAAGCCTCCTTCCTGTCTGCAATCTGAAAAATTATTTATGACCTGTATATTTCAGGCATGACATGAACAAAGTTACAATTCTGGGTTGCTGTGTGTTTTCCGGGCTGTATGGCCATTTTCCAGAAGCATTCTCTCCTGATGTTTCACCTGCATCTATGGCAGGCATTCTCAGGTGAAATGTCAGGAGAGAATGCTTCTGGAACATGGCCATACAGCCCAGAAAACACACAACAACCCAGTGATTCTGGCCATGAAAGCCTTCAACAATACAAAATTACATTTCGTTTTGTTACACTGTCTTGCATTCCTCTTCATTATAGAAAGAGATTAACTTTGTTCTGAAGCTATTTCTGAGGTTTATAGTATACACAGAATATCCTAAAGCAAAACCGTAATTGAAATCCCAGGCCAAAATTAGTTGGCACATGCCAAAAAACAAAATCGGGTTTATGTTTGACTATTTTGATCCTCACTTTACACCCAAACACACTCAGGTGAAGTACATATTTGCTGTGCGATTGTTTCCCTATTTCCTCCAGTGGAAAGGAAAAACTATGGAAATGCCAAGAAGCGAATGTGATGTTTTCAATCACAAGGACGGCTTTGCACTGGAAGTTTTAGAGAATGTTCAAGAGTATGGGAGAGGAGTGAATATCAATGTGCTTTTATTTAAAACGGGGAATGCCATGATTTGCATAATCTTGCCCAATGCCCTTGTGTACATTTCCTATACCTAGGAGTTCAATGAAGTTAGCACAAGGATGTGTGAGCTTTGACAATCAGGTTCAACACAAAAGAATTGGGTTTTGACTTGATATGTTATCTATCATCATTGGTTCTAATACCCTTTTCTGGTTAAAATAATCCTAATAACTCTCTCCCATACCATCCCAATAACTGGTTATAGAAGAATCTCATCAAATTTCCAAACCAAACATAATAAAATATTTTTTCCTTGCATGGTGCATTGTCTTCAAAGACAGTTTCTGCTTTATTTACTATTGCACAAAAGATTGTGGTGTAAAAATTCCTGGAAAGCTTTGTCCTACAATCACTAATGATACTATAACTTCTTATATTTATGCAGGGTAACTCAGTAATGGAGCAGTCGGTTAAACCCTTGTGCCAGCAGGACTGAAGACTGACAGGTCGCAGGTTCGAATCCGGGGAGAGCACGGATAAGCTCCCTCAGTCAGCTCCAGCTCCACATGCGGGGACATGAGAGAAGCCTCACACAAGGATGGTAAAACATCAAAACATCCTGGTGTCCCCTGGGCAACATCCTTGCAGACGGCCAATTCTCTCACACTAGAAGCGACTTGCAGTTTCTCAAGTCGCTCCTGACACAAAAAACCCCCCTCAGTAATAGGGAAACCATATGATTTTGCAAACAGCATTTTGCAGCACTATGTTTGCTCTGCAAAAAAAGAAGCAATATTCAGTGTCTATGTGAGATATGTCCCAGGATAAGTGCACATTTTCCTTTCCAGCAGTATTATTGTAATTGTATTTTCTCAAAGTACAAAAGCACAGAATATTCAGCATACCATGTTAATTCAATAAATTGATTCCGCATTAACAAGTTTAATACTTTTAATAAGATTGTTTTTCACATTAGAAGTGCACTAGGAAGAGGAACAGAACAACTCACAAGAGCCGGTGAGGAATAAGAATATTATTATTATCCCCATTTTACAGACAGGGAAATGGAGGCAGAGAGGTTGAATACCTTGCCCAAGGCCACAGAGTTGGGGCCCCACAGAGCTAAGAATTATAGTTCGTTGTTCCTAAATCCCAGATCTGTGATAAAACTATGAGAACATTTATATCCAACCCCTTCAATTCAACGTCTTTATAGGAACAGAAGGGTTTTAAGTGCATGCTTCCTTGCTGATTATAAGGCTGTATGAAAGTCAAGCTTCACTGGCACGGTTATTTGTTGATAGTATGAAGCTATAATTATCAGTACTAAATCACCGTCAATTTATTATAAACACTGGAAATAAATTTGGTAGTTATGGGTTTGAGGGAAAGAGAGGCATAGTCACTAGATTTTGCATTCTACTATATTGCAGGGTGTTTTTTTGGTTGAACAAAACATAGCTACACATAAATTTCTGATATAGGACACATACATTTTACAAATGCAAAGAGACTCAAAGAACCAGTGACAATAACATAATCATAATGATGTTGACCAGGGGTCCTCAAACTATGGCCCGGGGGCCGAATATGGCCCTCCAAGGTCTTTTCCCCGGCCCTCGCTCAGGGTCAATCTAAATCTGAAATGACTTGAAAGCACACAACAACAATAATCCTATCTCATCAGCCAAAAGCAGGCCCACACTTCCCACCAAAATACTAATAAGTTTATATTTGTTAAAATTGTTCTTCATTTTAATTATTGTTTTTGAATTACAAATAAATTATGTGCAGTGTGCATAGGAATTCATTCATTTTTTCCCCCTCAAATTAATCCGGCCCTCCAATAGTTTGAGGGACTGTGACCTGGCCCTCTGTTAAACAAGTTTGAGGACCCCTGATGTAGACAGTGTCAACAAAAAATCAAACTTTATTTCTTTCTCTTCCGCCTACCCGATCCTGGCATCTCTGGTGGGGATATACTCAAATGTGAACACTATATACTCAACCCACGCACCGCCATATTGACATTCCTATAGAGAATATCTGTGGGCAAAACCTCCAACTTGCAGAAGGTTGTTAAGAAAGAGCGGGGAGAAGATGGAAAAGAGAATGGGGAAAGATAACAAAGTTGGCAGTGGGGATTGTGGGAAAGGGTGGCTACAAGTTCCAAGCACCCTACTCTAAGTGCTGACTAAGAAAGGAACTAAAAGCAAAGGGGTGAATTTAATAGTGCAGCAGTCCACTTTGTGCCTAAAACATCTTAAAACATAGCTAGAGAACTTAAATACTCATAACAGGGCCCAGGAATGAGATCTAGTCATCATACGGATTCTCCTTAATATTACAATAGACCCTTAGTATCCACCGGGGTTTGGTTATAGGATTTCCTCATGTCTACAAAAATCCACGTATACTCACATTATATACAACGGCATAGTAAAATGGTGTCCCTTCTAAAATAGACAAAATTAAGGTTTGCTTTTGGAATTTTCCTTTTTTCAAGCCATGGATGGTTGAATAAGTGGATGCAGAATCCATGAATGTGCTGGATTAATTGTATACTATCATTGTATACTAAGTTTATCACCAGGTGATTTAGAAGCACTCATAATCTTCCTACCTTTGTTCAACATCCTTCTCTCCATTATCTAGCACTCAGTTCAGGGAGACAAACTAGGTCAAACTATTTGTCTGTCAAGCCCAGAGCTTCAGAGGTGGGCAGTCTCCCCTTCCATATATCACTGGACTACAATCCCATCTCCAATAGCTGCCACACACACTATAATAGGATCTAATCCTGCATTTGCCTCACCCTGGTTGGTTCTAGCAAGCACCAGCTACCCAGCAACCCAAGCAGAGACTCTTCCCCATCACATGGCACATGCTCCTCTTTATTTGGGGCATGCCACAAATTAAAATACAGGATTTTATACATCTTGAGCAAAAAAAATGTTCCACACAGCTATAGTCTCTTGTACTTGTGGCGGTGTTGGGCAAAAGTGATCCTCTTATACTCCTGGACAGCAACTCTCACATTCTTCCTAAACCATTTGTCTGTTTTGGTCAGGGCTGATGGGTATTGTATTCCCAAAACATATTAAGGAACACAGCTACCCACCTCCGCTTTATGGAACTGGAATGCTTATACTCCTGATTTTAGATTGTCAGTTACTTGGGATAATATATATCACCTTGTTACTTCATAAAGGTAGGAGCCCCCAGAGGAGCAGTAGGTTAAACCCTTGTGCTGGCAGGACTGAAGACCGACAAGTTGCAGGTTCGAAACTGGGAAGAGCACGGATGAGCTCCCTCTGTCAGCTCCACCTCCCCATTCAGGGACATGGGAGAAGCCTCCCACATGTATGGTAAAACATCGAAACATTCGGGCATCCCCTGGGCAACATCCTTGTAGATGGCCAATTCTCTCACATCAGAAGTGACTTGCAGTTTCTCAAGTCACTCCTGATATGGGAAAAAACTCCATAAAGCCACTGGTGGAACCATAAAAATAAATATTATCGTGTCTTAATTGGTTTGACTATGCTGGACTATGTCAGTGCTGGAGAAATGGAGGTTGTTGAAGAAAATGTTAAGAAAATATGCACTGAAATAAATGGCCTTCTCAGAATGATGATAGCTGGCTTTGGCGACTAATTACTCCCCCAAGAACAATGTCCCTGATAGGAATTATAATTTCATCCAAAGGCAGAAAATTCACTGAATAAATGGGACACTTTTAAAACACACACAGACACCCCCCCCCACGTTTAATTTTACTAAACTGTGCCAATTATAGATAAGCTACCAAGCGTTAAACCTGAACATTCAAAATTATCTGTTCAATAATGGCACTATATATAGTTTCTCTAAAATGGTGAGAGATTTTAGGGAAAATAGGCAAACATGAAAGAGAGCTTATGTTAAAACTTACCCAAATATGCGTATTGTAAAATATAATTTAAAAAATATTTTTACATATAACAATGGCCTATATATGTTGACCATAGTTTTCCTTTTTACACTGTTCCTTATAGTTAGAGATTACTTAAATCTGAATTCCTTCTATTAATATATATCTTTATTCACAGTGCTAGTTCTCTGCTAGATTTCATGCTTGCTTCAGGGCATAAAACACCACCTCATGTCCCTTCATTAAAGCATTTTAACGAGGATATTGCTATTAACTTGTTTGCTTTCCCCGCCCCCATAAACCCAAACTGAATCAAGCAAGTAAACTAGAGGTACAGGTGAATTCACTGAACAGTTTTGAAGGTCTAAGCTTCTGGAAACCTGGAAGTGGAAACTGTGGTAAAGTGTATCTTCATCTAGTTGCTGGATGAGAAAAAGAAGAACTTATGAACAGAAGTGTGGATGAAAGGACACACTTCTTTTGGTAAAACAGTATATAACTGGCACAAAATCTATGTCAAGAGTCCCCTTTACCTTACTACAGGAGGACACAAGTGGCCACTCAAACCCAACATAACTTCCGTTCAGTCAAGAAGCTGATGCCTAATCCTTTTTAAAGGATTGCTTCTGTCCAACTTTAGATAAGTATAGGATTGAATGGCTGCCATATGCTTCTAGAATGGGAGCCTGGACTCATGCAGAGACCCCTTGCAGCAAGCCTAATACTCAAGCACAGCGCCATACTCAAGCTTATCTACACAGCCAAAGGCTTAAAGACACCTGAGAATGGATTTTGCCTCATTGTGGCAAAATTCCTCGCAGTGGCAACACAGCTGAGAAAGCAACTAATCTCTGATAGTGGTATTACTCGAAACCATGTAAATGTATTTTGTACAATGGACTTCTCCTGAGATGGGAGAACTTATAATGACTGTTGGTTTTACTGATGAGTCTATGGACCATAATAATAATATTGTTGTTGTTGTTGTTGATTCAGGATCTTCCTTCTACCAGAACTGTGACCAAAACATTATCTTATCTCCACTGCTCAGTTATGGGCGTCTTCAGTATGGGAGGTACAGGGTGAGGTAGCATAACTTCCTTTTTTCAAAACTTAATAAAACCCATTGTATGAATCAAAATTTTTATTTTTTTTATAAAGTAGGCGCATACCTAAAGTTTTGTTTTACGTAGTTTTGAAGATCAAATTAGGTAGGTGATGTCCCCCATTCTCCATACACTGAATAAATCGATTTCTGGCATTTGTCATGACTCTTGCCAGCATAGTAGGCGTTATGTTGGCAATTTCTTCCTGGATGTTGGTCTTCACATCTTGTAGGGTCCTTGGACGGTTCACATAAACACGGGATTTCAAAAAACCCCATAGAAAAAAAATCACAAGGGGACAAGTCTGGAGAGCGGGCCGGCCACTCCAAATCCGCTCGAAAAGTAGGCCTCAACGGCAAAAGCACGCTCCTCACTGTTCCAACGCATGATGGCGACTGAACTGTGTCAGGACAAAACATTATACTCCTGCCTCGAACGAGACCACTAGCGCTCCGCTACGTCTTCAACTGACTGAATGGCGAGCATTTAAAAAAAGGAAGTTATGCTGCCTCAATCTATATATAAAGAAACCAGTGTGGGTGTGTAAGATTTTTTAGGTAAATGGAAGAAACTGGAAATCACCAAAAAGCAAAACAGGCAGTAGCTGCAGGGAGAAAAGTCAGACTGAACCCAGGCTCCCCAGAGATGATAAAAACAATAAAAATGTTTGAGGTTGGTTATGTTTAGAGATCAACAGGGCCACTGCATGGTAAAGATGGTGAAGTGATGATAAGAGAAAGAGAAAAAGTACCATTATTCAAGGCCTACTTTGCCTCACAAAAGGAAAACAGTGTCAATGGTGCAGGTAGAATAAATTATCCAGCAAGGGCACTGCAGCCCAGAATAGATAAAGAAATGGGAGAGGAACACCTAGCTACTAAAACAATTTCAAGGGCTGGATTAACACCATGTAAAGGAACTTGGAGATGTAATCCCAGAGTTTCTATTAAAAAATTTTTTTGAGAATGCTTGGACAACAGGAACAGGACGGAGGATGAATGTTGTCTCCAACTTCCAAAAGAGAAGAATGCTCTGGTAACTACCAACCAATTGAGCTGATGTCAGTACCAGAAAACGTTCTATATAGATCATTAAATAGTCTATACATGAACACTTGGAGAAGAATTAGGAGTTTTCTAAAAGCCTCTCAAAACAAGTCATGCCAGACCAATCTTATTTCACATTTTGATACAGATTTGGAATGTTGCAGGAAATCTTGCAAATCTAGTGTATCTTGATTTTAGCAAAGCTATCAAGTTCTCTGATGAAGTTTGTCTTAGGTGGTGCTACAGGTGGGTGGATTTTTAACTGGCTGATGGACTAATCCAAAAGAGTGGTCATCAACGGTTCCCCTTCATCCCGGACAGAAAAAACTAGTAAAGTGCCTCACAGTTTTATCTTGTGCCCAATGATGGTCAACTCCTTTATAAATAACTTTGATGCTGGAATATGGTTCCCAAACTTTGGACTTGTTTTGGACTTCAACTCCCAGAAATACCAGTCAGTTTACCAGTTGTTAGGAATTGTGGGAGCTGAAGTCCAAAACATCCTAACCACAGTTGGGAACCACTGGGATAGAGGGCAAGCTTATCAAGTTTGCAGGTGACTTGTTGTTTATTTGTTCAGTTGTTTCCGACTCTTTGTGACCTCATGGACCAGCACACACCAGAGCTCCCTGTCAGCCATCACCACCCCCAGCTCTTCAAGGTCAAGCCAGTCACTTCAAGGATAACATCCATCCATCTTGCCCTTGGTCGACCCCTCTTCCTTTTTCCTTCAATTTTCCCCAGCATCGCCTTCTTCAAGCTTTCCTGCCATTTCATTATGTGGACAAAGTGCTTCATCTTTGCCTCTAATATCCTTCCCTCCAGTGAGCAGCTAGGCATTATTTCCTGGAGTATGGACTGGTTGGATCTTCTTGCAGTCCAAGGCACCCTCAGAATTTTCCTCCAACACCACAGTTCAAAAGTGTCTATCTTTCTTTGCTCAGCCATCCTTACGGTCCAGCTCTTGCATCTATAGGTTACTACAGGGAATACCACTGCTTTAACTATGTAGATCTTTGTTGCCAGTATGATGTCTCTACTCTTAACTATTTTATCGAGACTGTTCATTGCTCTCCTCCCAAAAAACAAATATCTTCTGGTTTCCTGGCTGCAGTTTGCATCTGCAGTCATCTTCACACCTAGAAATACAGGGTTAGTCAAAATGAATAGGCCAATAAGAAAATTAATTTTAGACGAATGTATGTTTATTGTAACCAAACTACAGCTACGTAGCGACAGATAAACTATCAAAGTTTTGTCTCACCTTCAGAGATGTTCGATATGGGCGCCCCGTGTGACACGGCAGATGTCCAAGCGATAGTCCAGTTCATTCCACATCCGTTGCAGCACATCCGATGTAATGGCATCGAATGCAGCAACGTCTGGGAAGGTGTTCGTTGAGGTCCTAACCCTAACCCTAACCCTATCCCTAACCCTAACCCTAACCCTAACCCTAACCCTATCCCTAACCCTAACCCTAACCCTAACCCTATCCCTATCCCTAACCCTAACCCTATCCCTAACCCTAACCCTATCCCTATCCCTAACCCTATCCCTAACCCTATCCCTAACCCTAACCCTAACCCTTGAAATTCTCGCTGGACCGTAATTACTGACATTGTTTTAGCAAATGTCATCACACAAAACGCCTTCTCTTTGCTTGATTCCGCCATTTTGAAAACAGCGACCCCTTGCGACGCCTAGCGGCATTAACGTACATGTGTGTTGCTCAAAAAAAACTTTGATAGTTTATCTGTCGCTACGTAGCTGTGGTTTGGTTACAGTAAACATACATTCGTCTAAAATTAATTTTCTTATTGGCCTATTCATTTTGACTAACCCTGTACAAAGACTTGGGTTTTTTTTAATGTTTAACTGCAACCCAACTTTTGCACTTTCTTCTTTCACCTTGTTTATAAGGCTCCTCAGCTCCTCCTTGCTTAGCCATCAAAGTGATATCATCTGCATATCTAAGGCTGTTAATGTTTCTTCCAGCAATTTTAACTCCAGCCTTGAATCTGTCAAGGTGACATCCATTAGAAAGAGTAGTTAAATCCCCAGAATCAGATTTCAAAATGACCGGATCAGATTAGAGAGCTGGGCCAAAACTAACAAAATGAACTTCAACAAGGATAAATGCAAGGTACTACATTAAGGCAGGAAAACTGAAATGCTCAAATATAATGGCAATACATGGTCTGACAACAGTGCATGTGGAAAAGATCTAGGGGTCATAGCAGAATGTAAAAGTAAACAATATAATTTGGAAACCACCACAACAGAAAAGTCAATGAAATTCTAAGCTTCAGCAGTGTCTAAATGGAGAAAAGTTATAGTACGGATAATGTTCTGCTTTGAATAGAGCTCACCTAGACCACTTCTGGACACCAAAGCTCAAGAAGGATCAAGACAAATTGGAACATATTCAGAGGAGGGTTACTGCACAAAAATGACATAGGCAGCTGGGTATGTTTGGCATGGACAAAAAAGACCAAGAGATGACATGATAGCCATCTTTAAATATCTGACGGGATATCTGGAAGAAGGGGAAGCTTGTTGTTTTCTGCTTCAGAAAAAAGAATGTTCAAAAGTAAGAACTCTTCAATAGTGAAACGGATTGTCTTGAAGAATGATAGAACCTCCTTTCTTTTATGTGTTTAAACAGAAATTCAGGTGGCCACCTCATGAGTGTGCTTTAGTAGTGTATTTCTATGTGACATGGGATTGGCCTTGTGAACCCCTTTCAGCTCTTCTATGATTCTAAAAAGTAGATCTCCATGTTCTGCCTATTGCTAACAGAAATACTCTACTTATAGACAGTCCACGTGACTAATTTCTTTTAAGAACCCACCACCACTTCAACAGACATTTTAAGCCCATTCAGTCCTATGACATTTTGTGCAACATCTACATCAGGCATGGGCAAACTTCATCCCTATAGGTGTTTTGGACTTCAACCCACAATTCCTAACAGCCTACCAGGAGTTGAAGTCCACAAACAGCTGTACGGATTGTGGGAGTTGAAATCCAAACACGTGGAGGGCCAAAGTTTACCCACACCTGATCTACATCTACCCAGGGAAAAGTGTAGGGAAGGAAGCAAAGAAGTCTGCTTCTAACTGTCCAATTTCATGCACCTAGATATGAATCCAGACTCCGCTTATTTATTATTTCACACTTTTTAGACAGCTGTAAGCAGCATCAGCAGTGTGCACCCACCACATATGTCCACAAGCAAAACAAGTAGATGTATTTATCTCCATACAGAACACAACTATGCATGTGTCTGTTTCTCCTTGCTACAGGAGCTCCTAATGAATTCAAATCAACATGTGTAAAGAAACCTTTACAAATCTTCAGAACAGGGAGCCTGGTGCAAGGAGCAAGAATTTCCAAGAGAGAATGGCTTAATTGGGTCCCGTTAGGGAGAAAAGCATGATATACATAAATATTTATTATTAATAATAATAGTAATAATAGTAATAATTGTTTTTCTTTGGCACACCAAAATAATTTCCAAATTATATCCAGGAATCTTTACCATTCTTCTTCCAGATGTTTTTGAGAAATGCTTCATTTTTAGAGCACATTTTTGCATAGCAAAAATGGTAGGCGGGAGGCCTTTCCTACAGCAAGAGACGTGACAAGATCCTGGCACGGACATACACATATTCAGTATTCAAGTTTACAAATATTAAGAAGGGAAACATTATAGAGGGAAAGCATACCACATTACATGCCTCAAATGAAAATAAAATATTTACCGGTCTTAAAAATCAGCATCTTCCAGTAAAGGAGGGAGCGGGAAAAGTATGAACTATTTAAAAAGAGGACGCACATTCTACAGAGGAAAGCTGTTTGCTCATAAGACTGAACTACTTTTCTTTTCCTTTTCTGAACATTGTTAACATGTAATACCCATCAATTCCAGCCACATCTACAAAAACGAAAATTAAAAAACGGACATGCACTGGTTCTGAGCGGGCAGTCAGCTCTTCCCAAAGCTTCCCGTCCAAGTCCTCTTCCCCATAACGCACAAACCTAGAGCTGCTTATTAAATAGCCAAAATGTATGGATTTCAGGCTGGACAGCCATAAAGGGTAATACAAGGGTGAAGGATGCCTTTACATGCACCAACAGTTTCTATTTAGCAGCCTGGGAGCTGTTAAGCAATTTTTAAAATGATACATGCATGTGAAGCATGCATGCATATTTGTAGAAAACACACAAGTAGCCATCATAATTTAGCAGTAGACCTACCTAAGAAGAAAACATAATTTCCCTAAGCTATTAACATTATGCAGAACCTTAAAAAAAATCAGAAACAAAAAATAGCAATAACAAAACTTGAAAGCTAAATCTAATGAATGGTCATCCCGAACAAGAACCTTCACAAATATAGAACAGATGTGTCTTATAAAAATGGATATCATTATCTTCATACTTGATACACTTATCCATAATACAGATTAATTTAATGCTTATTACTAGTAACATGCAAAGTTCATTGCATGATGCATGATTCAAAGACCGTATTCAACTTCAAGGAGAAGAGCCCCAGCTGAAGAAAATATTTTCGGCTGAATCTCGAATTCTCACTTTGTTCTTTACTTTTGTGGTTCCAAGTCTCTCGAGCCAATGTTAAAAATGATGGATTTGCAGAAGGAGGGAGAGATTCTGAACCTTATGCATCTATTAATTGACTGTACAAACACTTTCCATACTCAATACCGACCATGCAGTTCACTAAATAAATAAGTATAAATTGCAGATTTGCTTCAGACTCAAGATAAGAAATCTTTTGGAAAAGGTTTTAGCACGGTCTTGACATAAACTTGAGTAGTGGTGGAAATTAAGTAGTAAAATGGCACCCTGGATCACAGTATAATCTCATGGAGATTAAATTAATATACACATCAGTATTATGCAGTTTTACCTTTGAGCAAATTCATCACAGATTCTAGTTCGCTTTTATCGTACATATTTAGTTTTCCCAGTCCATAGCCTCTAGTTTGAAAAAACTGTTTTGAAAAGTTCTTATGGACCTGATTCACGATTGATTTGCTTCAATAAGTACCTTCTTATCTTAAATAGTGAGGCATTTTTAAAAACTTTATCTCTAACTTCTCTCTATTTCAATTGTTTTACATTTTCAGGCCTATTGTTCTCTAGTCATTCATCCCATCATTGAACACCAAGCAGACCAATGAGAGGGACTGGTCGCATTTGGCTGCATGTGCAATATGTCAGACTGGTTTTTGAAAATGACTAAGTACTTTTCTCAAGCCTACATTATACTCTTAAATTTGTTATAAATCCTATAAGAAGAAAACTTCAGAGTTACAGGGTACAAAGTAAGACATAGAAGTTATAAAAATGACAAAGGCTAGCTTCGTAAGAGTAATCTAAAAGCAACAGTGATTCCTAGGAGAATACATTGGGTATTATGTTGTGATCTAAGACCACACATTCTTTGTTGTAAACCTCTGTAGCTTTCTTATTTCTTCCCCCTAAAATTTTCAGACCCAAATGGAATCAAGAAGGCAAAGGTCTAAAAACTCCAGGGTACAGACAATATTTGACTTGTGAGGACTCTCTCTGTCTGTTTTTCATACTACGTTCAGCAACATGGGATGTACAAACTGGGTGTTGATATAGGAGAAGCCTTCAAAATCGGTTTGGTCTATGTTGGAAATGACAAGCTGATCGGGTGGCGTTAACACTGGTTGTCCTCTGGTGAAGAACTTGTCAAAGTTTTCAGCACCTTTGCCACACTGTCAAGAAACAAAAAGATAACACCGTGAATAAATGTAAAAAATGGAAACTAAAGGTATTCAGAAGTTATTACAAACTTTACAATTTTAGCAGACATAGGATTGCACTGGGCTTTCTGTTAATTTTATATAATTAGTGAATGATCTATATAAATAAAAATGTTATGTTCATTTGTGGGATTAACATAATTCAAAAACCACTGGATGAATTGACATCAAATTTGGCCACAATGCACGAACTAAACCAATGTAGGTCCTTCACTCAAAATAAAAAAATTAACAAAAAAACCCCCAGAAAGAACTAAAAACCCCACAAAGCTAAATGACTATACAGAGTATGCGTTAAAACAACACCCTCCCCCACCCCTCTTTCCTGCACGAGGAAAAAAACCCCAACAGCTGAGAGAGAGGCAGCTTGAGAGAGGGAAGGAAAGATGGCCCGTATATCCCTCTTGCTACCCCCTGCCTCTCTCTTCTCAAAGAATTGTGAGGGAGGGAAGGAAGGAGGGTGGGAGGGAGAGAGAGAGAGAGGACACCCTCTTTCAGATCCAACCCTCCCCTTCTTTTCCTTTCCTTTCCTTTACTTTCCTTTCCCTTCCCTCTTGGCTTCCTGGGCCTCGGGGGGGGGGGCCAGCATGGAGGTACCTCCGCTGGGCTGCTGGGAACTCACACGGGAAGGATTCGGTGTGTGTGTGTGTGTGTGCGCGCGCGTGCATATGCACACACACACCCCTATATGCACACACATATCTCTACACACTTCAGCTCCCAGAAAGCTCACCCATATTGAGTTATGGGAAGGTATTCTGGGAAATGAAGTCCAGTATTCAAAAAAAAGGACAAAACGCACACTCTGTGAGTTAGGAAAGGCTGTCCAGGAAGGCACAATCAAAACACTCCCGAAAGATGGCCATCCATTTTTTACTTTATAGCAACCCTGGGCTATAATATCTACAACAATTATATATAAGTCTATTTTATATATATATATATATATATATATATATATATATATATATATGGCAGTATACACTGCCATATATTCCAGTTCAAAGGAGAAAATGTGGGATTTTATTCATCTGTGTGGAAGGGGCCTTAAACACATAGTCTGAAGTGTATTTCTTTTACAACGTTTTAAACAATTTTGTGCACGAAATAACATTTGTTTACACTGAACCATAAGCAAGTGAATGTGTCATTACCTTAGCCACAATTTTGGAGTATTCCAGATTTTGGATTCTGGACAGGCCTGTAGCCAAGATTTTTATTTCGGGGGGGGGGGGGGGCTGAGTTTGATTTGGGGAGGGTGAAAGAGGGTCTACCCTAGCAAAACTTTTGTATCATTACCCCAATACCCCCATGCATATGGGATATATTGAGCATGGTGATCAGATCATGATATGAATAAACATAACAGTTTAAATAATGTACCAGTAAGGCCTTCTCACGGACCACCATGAGAATTTCGGGGAGGGGGTGAAGCCCCTCAACCCCCCCCCCCCCCCGCTATGGGCCTGATTCTGGATATTTGATTCCTGCAGCCGCTGAAAATAGACTGAGATGGAACTGTGTCTCAAATATCCAATGTTTATTCAGAGGCTGTCATTCAGTTAATGATACTGTCTGCATAAGGTACTGCTTCAGCACACCTATTTTAATGAACAGAATGAATGCAATGATTGTTACCCAATCATTTCTTTGAAATTCTGTTTTGTCAGCAGAAGCAAAATTGTAAATAGTATAAGAAATAACACTACCTTAGCTACTCTTCTCACTCCCACACACAACACTTTCTGCAATGTTCTAAAAACTAAGGTTTATTTGCTGCAAGTTTATGCCTTGCAGTGAAAAACATAAGCTTCATGTTTCATTTGTAATATGGGTTGGAGTGGGCCATTATAATACAATGGCTATGAATCACAGCTGCCCTGTAGCAGGCTTTGTCATTGCCATTATGCTAACATGTACCATCTCAATGTTTAGTTAAAATAATAAATGGAAACTTATTTCAAGTCATACTTTCTACTATTCCTAGCCATGTCTTAAAAAGGAAAAGGAAAAAAAGCTTCGTGACAATCAACAAAACCTTTACAACATAATGGTCGTTACAACATAATGGTTTGTGGCGAAATGTCCACAAACACACTAAAAATAGATGTTTAAGAGAACTCTTTTTAAACCTCCACTTTATTCTGCACTAAAACATCTTAGGACTTCAATTACTCCTTCCATCAAATGCAATTTTCATAAAGCTATCTTGGTACACAAGGTACACAAAGCATTCTCACTGGCCTACACTTCAAGTGGAAAGATGGCATTTTTAGGTGCTGTATTTTCTTTTAAATCTGTATGAAAAATGTTTTTAAAGTGTGTTTTAATTGAGATTATTGTCATAGCTGGTTCTGAAAAGGTCTGCTGGTTTGTTTATTTGGTTGCATGGTACAAGTTGCTTCTGGCATGAGAGAAAATGTTGCCCAGGGGATGCCTGGATGTGTTACTATCCTGCAGGGATGCTTCTCTCATGTCGCCAAAGGACTAAGGCACTGACATCTCTGACCAATCCTCTGTTTGGATATCAGTCAGCACGCCAATGTCTTAAATCAAGAAATAGCTTCCTAAGATCTACAGAGATACTTGCAGGAACCCTAAGCAAGCCAGAGTCAAAAAGTGGCAGGTTAAAACCTGGAACCTCAATCAGTGGCTGAGACCAGGTGAGAAACTCCCTGCTGGGCACACAGAAGGCTGGGCGACTTGGAAGATGCTGAACAGACTGCGCTCTGGCACCACGAGATACAGAGCCAATCTTAAGTAATGGGGTTACAAAGTGGAGTCCACAACATGTGAGTGTGGCCAGCAGTCCAAGTGGCCAGCTCTGGTCAAAGGAAATTTAGCATAATGCCAAGTTTTTAACTTTGTTTGTGATATATATATATATTCACACACACACACACACACATTATAACTATATTCTCAATTCACTTCTAACATGATAAATACATACAAATAAAAGTGTTTTAATCATGTTTTAATAATATTATTCTTTAATTCTTTTTTAACTTTTGTAAACTAACTCTGTTGAATCCTGAGATATAAAAGCAGGATATAAATACAATAAATACAATACAATAAATAAAATTACAGCTATTAAAACCTACAATTATTGTACGCATTTTTTAAAAAATGACACTACAAAGAGTGTTTCTCAAACTGTGCTCCTCCAGGTGTTTTGGACTTCAGCTCCCAGTAATCCCAAGCTACTTCCCAGCTGTTAGGAATTGTGGGAGCGGAAGTCCAAAGCATCTGGGGGAGCAGTGTTTGAGAACCCCTGGTTTAGTGGACAGACTTATACTGGAAAAGAATCTGTGTACACTGCTACTGAAATTTTTATTGAATTTTGTAAAATGGAAACATCCCAGTCTTTCCCACACTTCAAGCTTAACTTGGAATTAAAGGCAACCAGTTTTTCATCATGGTGAACCTATTCTGAAAATGTGGACAGTTACTAAGCATAAGGGAAAGCTATAGCTGCTAAAAGGAGGAACAATGATGAAATATTGGTTGTGTAGGGACATAGTGAAGAAATGGTTCAGCTATCAATGAAAGGACCACACTATACAAACTTTGGAATGATCAAATTCTATTGTACTAATAAGACTCCAAGGACTTATATAATTTTCATTACTAAAAATACAGAAAACTCAGAACTAGTGAAATTGTCACTTTTTTCTTCTAAAGAGGCACCATCATATGGTGGAATAAAGACCATCATCACTGATCACAACCTGCTCTGGGTTGCAAACCATGAAACTGTTCACCAAGGAAGAATGTCCAGGGTAGAAGTTCTTTCTCCCACCCTAGATATTCCTCAGATATATAAACCTCACTTGCCTAGTTTCCAACAGACCTCACAACTTCTCAGGATGCCTGCCATAGATGCAGGTGAAACGTCAGGAAACAATGCTTCTGGAACATGACCATACAGCCTGGAAAACTCACAGCAACAAAAGACGTATTACTTACAACTTTGGGTTTGAATGGAGGCTGGATGTCCCTGTTTTCAAGTCTCTCCCAGTCAATTCTTCTAAAGAAGGCATGCTCCCGAATATCTCTCTCCCCCTCAGGACCGCAGCCAAGACGTTTCACAGGGTGTTTAGTCATTAACTAGATATCAAACACATCAAGGATGAAAAAGTGATTTTCAGAATGGAATCAACACATTACTGATCACACTGATAATTTTCTTGGCCTTCAGAAAAACTGAGAATGTGTGCTTGTTTTACAAGCAGTTAATTATCTTTTGAGCTCTCTTCTGCTTCTTATAACAAAGACCAAACTACAGCCAAGGGCAGCACAACCATTTATATGATGACTAAAAGTGCATCTTATTGACTTTAACAAGATTAATTGTGAATTCCATTGCAATGTAATTTTATAACAGGGAGACATGGAAATCTGGGATTTAATTCTTCCAATTGTGGCTGATGGGAATGCTCTCCTAAAACATTTCAAAGATATTCCTTGCACCAGCTCTATAAACACAACTGTCCCCCGATACACATTAGCCATCTCATGGAAGAGTTACGTGTACCATTAACTAATTGATGCTCATGTAGTTGCCTATTTAATACTAGTTCAATCAAATAGTTGACTCCCATGCAAGTGGCAAAAAACCACAAGGAAATATTTTACATTCTAAAAATGTTGTTTTTATAGCAGAGTAAACCAGTGTAGCATTAAGCTAAATTTGTCTTTATTTGTTTTTAATTACTGTATTACAGTATTAGTATCAAGTCAATACAGAGTTTATACTATGGTATAGTATTAATTGGAGCCCCCAGTGGTGCAGTAGGTTAAAGCGCTGAGCTGCTGAGCTTGTTCACTGAAAGATCGCAGGTTCGATTCCGGGGAGTGGCATGAGCTTCTGCTGTTAGCCCCAGCTTCTGCCAACCTAGCAGTTCAAAAACATGCAAATGTGAGTAGATCAATAGGTACCTCCAGCAGGAAGGTAACAATGTTCCATGCAGTCATGCCGGCCACATGACCTTGGAGATGTCTACAGACACCGTCGGCTCTTTAGCTTAGAAATGGAGATGAGCACCACACCCCAGAGTTGGACACGACTGGACTTAATGTCTGGGGAAAACCTTATAGTATTAATTAGGCTTGTGCAATTTGGCCGGAAGGGAATCCAATTTTGGCATCCAAATTTCGTTGAGCACCCAGATCTGTTTTTTGGGAGCCTCTTGAAAATCGGTTAATGGAACTATCCGTTTTTGGCTAGCCAGCCGAAAGATCAGGAAAGATCTGGCCAATTGGTGGCAATGGGGAACTTACAAGGCTCTCCTTTCTGTCCCTGGGATCCTTTCTTGTCTTCCTTTCAAGGGGGAATCTAGGTTTCAGCAACAGCACTAAGGAAGCACCCTTCCAGGGACCCTTTTCTTTCTTGCCTTTGATCGAGTCTGGGTTTCAGGAACAGGTTTAAGTAAGCACCCTTCCTGGAACCCCTTTCCTCCTTCCTTTCAAGGAAGTCTGAGTTTGAGCAATGGGAAGCCGAATAGGAAAGGAAAAGCCATGATCGGTTGCCATGTGTTCCCGTAATGGATGAAAAAAACGTGATGGCTGGGCACTTACTGTTATGGCCATCTAGCCAAACTGAACAAGCCAGATTTGCCAAAGGGAACTGACTGCTCTGGATTTGTGCAGAAGCCTAGTATTAGTTATCTCTACTTTAATAGTAACTCCCAAGCAACCAGAAACTACATTTATCCGGCATCTACAAATCCCCAGGAGTGCTGGTTAACAGAGGCTCTATATACTGTGACATAATGCAGTTTGAACTACATTATAATAATCAGTGTATCATATGAGTCTATATTGCCATATAATCCAGTTCAATGCAGTTAAATTTCATTATGAAACTGGATTAAATGGCAATGTAGACAGGGCCTTAAAGTCTACTGTAATTGGATGGCGAAAACAAAATCATAGAAAAGGAAAAAAAACCACTATATATTTGGAAAAAGGAAGCACTCTTTTGTTAGGCATGTCTTCTTGAGGAAAAGGATAGCTGGGGAACAATTTTTAATTTAGTTCTATGCTCTGATCACTAGTTTAATAATCTGAGATATTTGTTCCATGCCCTCACTTTTTAACAACACCAAATATTGAATGCACACTTTTTGTATACAAAGTTAGAAATATCTGTATAATTTATAGTGTCTTGTAGAAGTGTTCACCTCTGACTAGTCCATATTTTGTTGTTTTACAATCTGAAACTGAAATGGATTTAACTGGCATTGCTACCACCTGTTAATAAAACATGAATAATGCCAATCATATCCATTTCATTTCCAACCTGCAACACAAAAAAATTCAGCAAAAGTTGAAGGGGTGGTGGTGGAGGATACTTCTCCATCATGTATTTATAATATTTCCTAAGTCAGTCTATAGTAAACAAAAAGTAAGTCAATTCAAATTTTACAACAAGACAAAAAACAAAGTGGCATTGGACAAGAAAATGTAGATACAAAAAGCATCCTACTAAAATCAAATTCACACATACTCATTACTGGCAAGAGCTGCTGTTTTCTCTGGACCCAAACCAAATATATATGAGTGTGCTATTGTTATAATTACAATTGGGAAATTACAATTTTGTTGATGTAGAGGTAAACAGGAAGGGAGGAAATGGGTGTGAAGGTAGACACATAAGGGGCTTAAAGAGGTTTAAAGAAATTACAGATTTATTATTGGATCTAAATTGACAACAGTCTTTCATCAGGGGCGAGAAAGTCATTTCTTGTTGCAGTAGATAGTGCTTGCATTAATCAGTTGAGAAATTGTGTTTTTTTTTAAATTTGTGAACAATGTGGCCTTTCAAAAGCATAGGTTTAACCAGACTCAGCTACGAAAGGGATGAACTCAAAAGCAAATCGTGAAGAATATGCCATCTAGAGGTGTAAGTGATCTTTGTTCAATTCTAGTGTTTACATGCTATAGGTTTTTAATTGCCTATTGTAATCATTTTAGTACTGTTCGATGCATTAACCTAGCCCTTTTAAAGAACCATCCATGCTATAACAGTTTTTGTACGGGAAGAAACAATACTCATAATGCAAATATTATTAATATTATAAAAAACTGATATAAATAGTATTCAGAAGAGTTGGAATGTGCGCCTGGGTAAGAAAATGTGGATTTTATGCAGTTGAGTGTAAGGGACCTAAGTTTGTTCTTCAGTTGAATATGTATGTAAGTCGGAACAGGTACATTGTTTACGTGTAAACTTGAGTCATTTTAAAAAATGTTCTAGATAGCATAGGGAATTGTTAACACCACTTTAACAGTTGTTTTTCTGCCTGTGTTCCTGTTCAGAATATTTCACCTCATTATCCATGACAATTGGATTTTGAAAATGTTAGATAGTTGTGGAAACAAGGACTGGTGAGAAAGCTTTAGTGGAGACACCTTTCCCGCAGGATAACTCTTACAGGACGTCCAAAGAAGAGCCATCTATAATGCAGCAAAGGCCAGCGTGCTCTCTCATCTTCTGTCATGGCCAACTGGGCAAAATGGAGCTTCTTGGTTGGGGGGGGGGGAGAGATGCCAACACTTCCCATGGGCTGTCAACAATCTCCCTTGCTTCTCTTCCCCAGCCATTGCTCTTAGCAAAAGGTGAGGGAGGCTCTCAACAGGTTCCTTCACCTCTCGCCTCCAATCGTGGTTGCAGAGGAAATGCAAAGGAGACAGGCCACAAGGTCCCTTGCCCCTCTGATCCAGCCATGGATGTTGGAGAAGGGTGAGGAACACTGGCCACAAGCTCTCTTGCCCCTTGCTCCCAAACCGCAGCTGCTTGTGCACAGTGAGAGAGTGCCACCACTCCCCATGGGCTGGCCATCCTGTTTGTAACTACAAGTTGTTTGTAACTCAGGGTCTTCCTGTATAATGATAGCATTTTTATTCCAGCCGCAGTAAGATCATGGTTACCTCCAAAAGAGCTGGACAATGTTTGGTTGGAGGCATCTAAACTGCGGTTGGTTCGGCACATGATGGGGGTGCTTTCTGCACTATTAGGGAATTGGACTAGACAACACAGGGATACATTCCAATGGTATAATTCTGACAGCTATGAAATTTATTCGACATCCCCCTAGGTTAAGTGATATGCAAGAATAATAGCAAGAGTTTAGTGTAGCCATAATAGAAGCTCCAAACAAATATGGACTCTTCTACACTGCCATATAAAATCCAGATTATCTGCGTTGACAATCTGGATTATATGACAGTGTAGAAGGGGCCTCTGACAGCAGTTTTCATTTTAACTGAAACAGGTGGATTGGTGAAAAGTGAAATAGAAACCTACAAAGAAGTAGGATTTTCAAAGTCAAGTGATAATATGGGCAGAGGAGACCATCCTAGTCACACAATATATGCTAATGAAGTATGTAAAGGCTTTACAGATCAACTGCCAACATGTATGATGCTGCATTATCTGGGTTGCATGGCTCCCTGATCCTTATCGCTTGCTAACTTACCCCCTTGCAAATGGACACAGCTTCTTTGGACATCGCTTTGGGGTAAGAAACATTATGCTCCATTATTGACTGGAAAAGCTCATCTTCATCTTCACCATCAAATGGAGGCTGTTGAGAGAAAGCAAAAGCTAAGTGTTTAATCAGAAACTCAAATTTACATTATGATCCAGAACAATTTATTCAAAAGCAGACTAATCAAGGAAAGCAATTACAGACACTTCTAGTTAGCATAATTTTCATTCACTTCGGCGCAAGACCAGGCAAATGGCAAGGTCTGGAACATTTCCATAACAGCATTGGCATAAAAAAGTAATGTGTGATCACTTTTAGGATTTTTTTCTTGTTGTTTTGCATCTTAAGGGTACCCCCCCCCCCCTCACCCCAGACACACACACACACAGCACAGTATTAAAGAGGCTAACAAAGCATCTGGGCGAAAAAATGATTAGGTGACAATTCCCTACTTCAAAATTAAATTGGCTATATAACTCTGTATGCCTGAACTAAAAAAAAATAAATGTTAAAACTTCTATTTTATTGCTGGTAGCCTCTTTGAACTGAATTTGGTTGAAAAAGCAAGCAAACAAATAAACAAGTCTTCCTGGCAAACGCACCAATGGTCCATTCCAACACAGAATATGAAAACCCTTATTGCAGAATTAATATACAACTCTACCACTGACTAAGTTTTGCCTGCAATCCACTGTGTCAAGAAGCAGATAGAAAGATAGTATAAGGGCTTGTCTTAGCACAGTGGGTTAAACCGCTAAGCTGCATAAAATCCTGCTAATTGAAAGGCTGTTCAAGCCCGGGTCAGGGTGAGCACCGTCTGTCAGCCCCAGCTTGTGTTCACCTAACAGATCGAAAACAGAAATGTGGGTAGATAAACAGGTACCGCTTTAAGCGGGGAGAATGTCTACGGATGACAAAAAGCTCCTTGGAATGGAGTGACAGCACCTCCCAGTGTCTGGAGTTGAGCACAGCATACAGCATACAGGAAATGGAAAAAGATGGAGAAAGCTTTTGCCTCTGTTTATGTATTGTCTGTCCTTGTTAATTGTATAACGACATTGAATGTTTGCCGTATATGTGTTTTGTAATTTGCCCCGAGTCCCCTTGGGGAGATAGAGAGGAATATAAATAAAGTATATTATTAAAAAAAACGGGAAGAATGCAGTGGATTCAACTCTATGTTACAACTAGGCTTCCTGCTCTACAACAGAAAATTTCCACACCTATGCTAAAAGTCAACTTATCGTAATACCGTGGGGGAATGGTTTAAAGAGTGCTTGCACGTCAGTTTGAAATATGAATTTGTCGTCTTTACTAGGCAAGCCTTGCTATTGATGGTGAAGTTTAGAATATTTGCATTTTAATTTCACATTGCATTACATAAGGTTCATCAACCATTAATGCTCTAGCAATCTCTTGAGCATTAGAAAACATTTAGGAGTGTAGAAAAACAAATGCTATGGTCTTGTCTCCCTGAGCTGGCAGAGCCTCCCTGGCTTTTTAAGACTGCTTCAGAGGGGGAGAAGGCTATAGACGATCTTAGTTAACTTTTCAGGAAGTCATCTGCACAACACTTCCAGGCACAAACATCATTAAATTACATTGATATCTTGCCTCCAGCAGAACTCTGCCACTCAGTGTTTGCATTTCTTATTGCTTAAATAAACAGGATTAGCATGCATGCACACAGAGGCAGGCTGGTGATTAAGGCTAATGAGCTATAAACCATGCATGGAACACACACCATATAATGTTAAAACTTCTTTTCAAAGACCAATCTGCCTATACAGCTGACCAATCTATCGTAAATCTTCCCATCTAATATGGTATGTTTTATGTTTATTATTTATTCAGATTAATTAAACATGCAGATGCTAATTAATCCAGTTAAACCTCTGAATATAATGGTACAGCCATCCTTACCTGACCAGCTAGCATCTCATATAACAATACGCCATAGGCCCACCAGTCCACTGATCTTCCATATGGCTGATAGGCAATAATCTGTAAATTGTAAGGTGGAAAAAATGAATTCATTTTGCAGTTTATTTATTATAAAAACAAAAACAAAAACAAAATATGTAACTGAAAAGATTTTTTTTTACTTCCAATTCCAGACACTTGTTAGTACCTTAGGCATGCATAAAGAATCAACTAGCTATACCCGCCATGCGTTGCTGTGACCAACCTTCCTTCCTTCTTTCTTTCTCTCCTTCCTTCCCTTTTTTTTCTTTCCTTCTCTCCTTTCTTCCTTCTCTTCCTCTTCCCTTCCTTCCCCATTTTCTTTCCCTTTTGCTTTCTTTCCTTTCTTCCTTCCTTCTCTGCCTATTCTTGGACTGCAACTCCCATCAGTCCTCCTGACTGATCTACCTACCTATCTATCTATCTCTGTCTAATCTATCTATCTGGAGGATTGCTGGGAGTTGCAGACCAGGAATAGGAAATTGGGAATATGCAGGGATTGGGATGCTCTCAAAGAAATCCAAGGAGAAGAAAGCTTGCAGCTTGGAAGCAGTGCACTTGGATCACCCTCCTCTCCTAAAGGGCCTGGTCTAGGGGATGCTGGGAGCTATAGTCCGGAAGAGAGTGAGGATATGCTATTGTGTATTTTGTTTGCCGGGGGAGTTGTTTTTGCGCATGTGCTGTAGCAACTTCTTGCATTTTTGGCTTTTTAAGTCCCTTCCACTGTGTTTTTCGGTGTTTTTTGAGTGATGGTCACTCCTTGGCCTGACAGGTGTATTGTGTCCAAATTTAGTGTCAGTTCTTCCAGTGGTTTTTGAGTTATGTTAATCCCACAAACAAACATTACATTTTTATTTATATAGACTAGCCATCCCCTGCCATGCGTTGCTGTGGCCCACATGGGGGTTCTGTGTGGGAGGTTTGGCCCAATTCTATCATTGGTGGGGTTCAGAGTGCTCTGTGATTATAGGTGAACTATAAATCCCAGCAACTACAACTCCCAAATGTCAAGATTCTATTTTCCCCAAACTCCACCAGTGTTCACATTTGGGCATATTGAGTCTTCATGTAGAGTTTGGTCTAGAACCATCATTGTTTGAGTCCACAGTGATCTCTGGATGTAGGTAAACTACAACTCCAAAACCAAAGGATGCTGCCTAGCAAACCCTTCCAGTATTTTCTGTTGGTCATGGGAGAACTGTGTGCCAAGTTTGGTTCAATTCCATCGTTGGTGGAGTTCAGAATGCTCTTTGATTGTAGGTGAACTATAAATTCCAGCAACTACAACTTCCAAATGACAAAATCATTTTTTTGAGTGAAGGACATACATTGTATTGTCAGGTGTCTTGTGCCCAAATTTGGTGTCAATTAGTCCGGTGCTTTTTGAGTTCTGTTAATCCCACAAACTAACATTATGTTTTTATTTATGTAGATACAGTAAACAAACTTTAGTCTAGGGGTGAACTGAAATGCAATTGAGAAATCAATGTAATTGCGAAATCAATTTCTTTGAGATTCACAGAATTAGGTAAAGACTGGCTTTAAGATATAACTTGTGAGAGTGGCACTGATTTCCACAACTTCCCCCTCATCACTCCTTGTTGATTGCTTGGCTGTAGAGCCCGGGTAGGCATTGTTTACCCCAATTTGTCACAATCCATTATTTCCATCGTCATCAGAACCCAACTAATTTTTAAAAGCCTTTTACTGAACGGATTGCTCAAATGTGTACTCCATAATTCTTTGGGGAAAACATCCGAAAAATGTGTAGTGTTTGAAAGAAGAAGTTCACCTCAGGTGCAATGTAATCTGGAGTCCCACAGAAAGTCCTCGTTGTTACTCCATCGTTCATATTCTCTTTGCACATCCCAAAATCGGCAATCTTGATGTGTCCTTCGTAATCCAGCATTACATTATCTAATTTCAAATCCCTATGAAAAATCACAGCAATAAAAAAAAAACCTATCTGTTGCAAGGATACTGATGATATTCTCCTTAAGGTGCATCAAAGCTAAAATTAGGACAGATATTGAAAATCAATAAGCAAATCAAATAAGTATTTGGAAGTAGAATTTAATTTTGGACTGGTTTGGAAGTTGTATTTATTATTATTATTATTATTATTATTATTATTATTATTTTAATTGATAATTTCAGAATACAGTGATTGTGAGAATGACAATTGTGGGGTAAAGGGTATTGGGGGGGTTGGAAGGGGAAAAGACACAATGGGAAGGGTTAAAAAATAGAAAAAGAAAAAAAGGGGGGGAATTTATATATACATATACACACATATATACACAAAGCACACCAAATCAAACATAAGTACGACAAACACAGATTATTTATTATATATTTATTTAAAACATTTATTTTCCGCCCTTCTCACCCCAAAGGGGTGGAGCACAACACACAAATGGCAAACATTCAATGCCAGGACATGAATTCATTATATGCATACATAAACATGAAAAACATTTATCTCAGCCTTAAAATACATTGTTTAAAAGTGTCTTGATCATCTAATAGGCCTAGTAAGGTTTCCTGTTTCTGCTTTATTGCACTGTCCTGAAAGCCAAGTTTTTACCATCCTTCTAAAGGACAGAAGGGAGGGGGCTGATCTAATCTCACCAGGAAGGAAGTTCCATAGCCGGGGGGCAATCACCGAGAAGTCCCTCTCTCTCGTTCCTGCCAATCACGTCTGTGACAATGGCAGGACGGAGAGCAGGGCCTCCTCGGAGGATCTTAATCTCCGTGATGGTTCATAGGGGGAGATGCATTCAGACAAGTAAATTAGGCCGGGGCCATTTAGGGCTTAATAGGCCAAAGCCAGCATTTTGAATTGTGCTCGGTAGCAAACTGGCAGCCAGTGGAGCGGCATAACATGGGAGTTGTATGCTCCCTGTATGCCGCTCCAGTTATTAACCTGGCTGCCTCTCGTTGACTATTTGAAGCTTCTGAACAGTCTTCAAAGGCAACCCCACACAGAGTACATTGCAGTAGTCGATCCTAAATGATATGAGAGCGTGGACCACCGTGGCCAAGTCTGGCTCCCTAAGGTACAGGTGCAGCTGGCACACAAGTTTTGATTGTGTGAAAGCTCCCCTGGCCACCGCTGTAACCTGGAATTCTAGGAGAACTCCCAAGCTGTGAATCTGTGCCTTCAAGGGGAGTGTAACCCCGTCCAGCATAGGCTGTAATCCTATGCCCTGTTCGGCCTTGCGACTGACCAGGTGAATATAAGTAGACCTACCCAGAAGTACATACAGTCAGCCCTACATATCCACGGATTATTAATCCACAGACTCAACAATCCACTCTTGAATATATATATTTAAAAATCCACTCCTTGTTTTTACCCTTTTATATAAGAGTCAGCTCTTCAGCCCAGCTTACCTGTCTGAACGTATCTCTAATTATGAATCATCTAGGAATTTAAGATTGACTGGGTAGGCCCTGCTCTTGGTCCTGCCTTCCTCACGAACACACCTGGCAGGGACGAGAGACAGGGCCTTCTCAGTGGTGGCCCCTTGGCTGTGGAACTCCCTTCCTAGGGATATTAGATCGGCCCCTTCCCTCCTGACCTTCCAAAAAAAGAGGAAAAACTTGGCTTTTTGAACAAGTGTTTGGAAGTTCAGCAGAATAGGTCATTATTAAATAGGAAGAATGAACATGGAATGGCTGGACGATGCTGCTGGATAATGTTTTTAACAGGATGACATCAGTGATGATATGTCTTTAAATTGTTTATATATGCTTTTTAAACGTTGAGTTGTATGTTTTTAAAATGTATTTTTATGAATCTATGGTACTAAATTTGCTAATTCTGTGAGTCGCCTTGACTCGCCGCAAGGCTGAGAAAGATGGGCTACAAATGCTGTAAATAAATAAATAAACAAATTTTATGATACTATTGTAAATAATGGAACCTGAAAGCCATCGATTTTGATATCCATGGGGCATCCTGGTACCAAAAACCAGGATAGCAAGGCACTGTAATCATACAGGTTATTCTCTCTTCCCACACTGTGCCTCCCTCTTTATCAATTTCTTTTTCACCTCTTGTGCCAACATTTGTACTGCATATCAAAATGCATTATTGAATACTCACCGATACACAATGCCTTTTTTATGAAGAAAGAAAAGCCCCACCGAGATCTCTGCTGCATAGAACCTGAAAGAAAAGAATTTCAGCTAGTGAGCGCATATATATATGTGCAGCCTCTCTGCTGAATTAGTACTGAGTATACATGGAAAGTGCCATGTAGGTACCTGAAAATGTTTGGACAGATATGACTGCACTGCTCAGTTAGAACTGTAGCAGAGGATATGCAACCTCCACCAAGGGTTGGTGGTTCTACATCTTCTAGAGTCTCTACGTAGGAGATATATACAATCCTAGTCTTGAATCCCAAATCTCCTCCTTCAGACCCTTCTTCTGTATGCAGCATGTAGATGGCAGGAGGGAAAAGAAAAAGGGCATGTCTGGTGGTAGCGGTTGCAGAAAAGGAAAGGGTGACAGCAGACACCTCTTCTCCCTTTATCACAGTAGTAATTCCCAGACATAGACTTGGTTTTCTGTTCTGGCATAAGAAGAGAATAGGAAACCTGGAGCTGTCTTGAGACAGAGGGGGAAAAAATCTCGCAAAGGTATTTTATGGATTCCAGTCCATTGAAGAAGTAGAGTGGACTCCATAAAAGCTTATAGTAGAAATTATCTCTCCCCTCCCCCAATTAGTTTAAAAGGTATTACAAAATTACTTAGGGCCCTTCCACACAACCCTATATCCCAGAATATCAAAGCAGAAAATCCCACATTATCTGAGTGTGGACTCAGTGGACTGAGTGTGGGCTCAAAGCAGATATTGTGGGATTTTCTGCCTTGATATTCTGTGATATAGGGCTGTGTGGAAGGACCCTCATCAAGTGAAATCTAGAAATCCTAAAGAGGGATATCAAAAAGGGTCGAACAGTTAAAATCTTTCAAAGTTTGGATGACCCAGTGCTCAACCATGACACAGGAGGAATCTGTCACTTCTGTTAGGCTTATGCTATTCCTTAAACTAGAAAGAACAACACCTCAATTTATGTTACCATATGAAGATGTAGACCAGGAGGTGAGGGGAGCATTTGTTTGACTCAAGGCATGCAGCATCTGTGTGAGTCTACCTTCAAAGCAGTTTACTCTTTCCAGGACTCAAAAACTTCTTCAGCTTGCAAGCAACAGAGGTATTCCTTCATGCTACAATAATTTGGTTTTTCATTTCTTCCTTCTTCCTTCCATGATGGCCAAGGCTACTTCCTTGACTCCAGTAAAGACCCACAAAGGCCATGGAGGGACTTATATTGCATTCCCGACTCTCCCCCTCCCTGCCTGAGACATGTTATCAATATCAGCCCTGAACATTACACCAGGTTTAAGAGAAATGTGATGCATTCCTCATTAGCCAGTCATTCTGACATGGGTAAGCAGACTGAATTGGAGATCATACATTGCCACATCAGCCAGGATCTAAATCTTTGTGACTCACATTGCAGCTCAGTCACACATAATACCACCATACAAAAAATGCAGATCCTTTCTAAATGTTCAATGGATTAATTATGTGACGTTAATTGAAATGCCAGCTATCTAAAACGTAGTTATTTTCCATCTGCATGATACTGATGAGTGTTGGTAGTGAGAACTATGGTGGAGTCATGTCAATTACACACACCAGGAAAGTAGAGCTGGGAAAGGGCCAGGGAAAGATGCAGTCCTGGAACAAAATGATCAAATTACGACTTTTAAGTTAAAATTAACAGAAAGAGACACTCACACTGCTTGGGGCTCCTTAAATTTTCCTACTTGCTGGATATGATACATGAGATCACCACCATTCACATATTCCATGACAAAGTATAGGCGATCCTAGCACACAATATGAAAACAAAAAAAATGTCAGGCGGCAGAAACCACTGCTATGAAAATACAAACATGGTGAATTTATTATTATTTATTATTTATTTTTTATTTATTTAAACATTTGTATCCCATCCTTCTCAACCCCCGAGGGGGGACTAAAGGCGGCTTACATCCGGCAGCAATTTGATGCCATTACACACAACAATATAACACAAATTTGACATTAATTAAAACAATAAGTTACAAAATATCCAATTAAAAACATCTCTAACAGCAAAATAATTACATCCATGTCCAGTTCAGCACCCATAGTTCCATTCCATAGCCTGTCTGGTTTTAAAACTTAGCATATGTTGAATGGAGAAAAGTAATATTGTAGGTTTTTTTCGGGCTATATGGCCATGTTCTAGAGGCATTCTCTCCTGACGTTTCGCCTGCATCTATGGCAAGCATCCTCAGAGGAGGTCTGTTGGAACTAGGAAAAGGGTTTATATATCTGTGGAATGACCAGGGTGAGACAAAGGACTCTTGTCTGCTGGAGCTAGGTGTGAATGTTTTAACTGACCACGTTGATTAGCATATAATGGCCTGACAGTGCCTGGAGCAAACTTTTGTTGAGAGGTGATTAGATGTCCTTGTTTTTTTCCTCTCTGTTGTTGTGCTGTTGTAATTTTAGAGTTTTTTAATACTGGTATCCAAATTTTGTTCATTTTCATGGTTTCCTCCTTTCTGTTGAAATTGTCCACATAAACCCTTTTTCCTAGTTCCAAAAGATCTCACTACCTCTGAGGATGCTTGCCATAGATGCAGGCGAAACGTCAGGAGAGAATGCCTCTAGAACATGGCCATATAGCCCGAAAAAACCTATAACAACCCAGTGATTCTGGCCATGAAAGCCTTCGACAATACAATATTCTGATATATTTGGACAGAATAATTACATTCCCTTCTCAATCAGAGGGCTATATTTATAATATCCCTCCTGCCATCTATTGTTTGTTTCAACTGTGTTTGTGCATTTTGAAATACATTTAAAACTGACATAATGTATTAGAACCTCATTAATTTAGTGTGTTGTCTAGTTTTTTTACATTTGTTTTAATTCCTTTGCCTTAGGAATTTAATATTAATTAAATGCTACAATGTCCAATGGCTTAGTCTTTTATAGGTTTTTAAAAAGTTATTTTTATTGTTCAAAGAGGAATAGTCTGGGCGAAATTAATTATTTTTATTAATACTGATAATCCATCTCTAATTTTAAAAAATTATATATACTTTTTTCATTACTAAGCTCATTAATAAAGAAATGCAAACTTTACTGTACATGTATATGACGTGTTCCTTTTTTCCCCTACAGTTTGGACACTTTCTATGGCTGACTATTTTGGTCAAATCTTGAATCAAACTGAGCCAATTTAGATCAATCTTGAGCCTTAGTCAATTCATTGAAAGCAAACACATTTGGATTGATTCAGCTGCCTAGAAACGAAGCTCCAATCTCACAAAGCTAATATTGCAAAGGTGTACCATATATGGAAATACTCAAGTATAATAGTCCGCAAAATACAGGAATTCATTGATACAACATCCCCCCTCCCCCAATTCAATACACACATCCCAGGCCTTAGAAAAAATATAGGAGCTTCAGAACAACAGCAGAACTAAGGTGATATCTGGAGTAAAGGATATCATCTAGAATGACATAAGTCTGTTAATAAGTCTGTGTACCTTAAAGTTTACAAAAAATGTGTATAGCTATGCTATCATTACCCTTTAGTCTCACTGCAATATTCTGAGAAAACAGAAGCTGTACAATGTGAATAAACGCAATAACCAGAATATCAGTTGAGCAGACCTCTGAAAGTAATGACTGTTAAATAGTAGTGATAATACTAATAACAAATATAGCCATATTTTTAAAATATTACATGTGGACATACCACTGTATGGAAACAAGAATGCAACTGTGTTAGGAAAGGAGGTTTGTCTTGTAGGGCTAGGACCCTCTTTTCCACCATGGTACACTCTACATCATCATCCTGAATCACCACGTCTTTTTTCAATATTTTTATTGCGTACAGCTCGTCTGATCCCTTCCGTTCTGCCAACATCACCTGCACAAGAACAAAGAAAGAAAACCCTGATAATCACAGTCTAGCAGAATGAGGAGGCAGCTATGGTATTTCAATTTGTGTTTTATAGTAAAGAAGCTCTGGAAATCTTTATTTTCTATTTTCTCATTTATAACAATTGGGACTTTAAATGAACACCAGATCTCAACAGCCAATCTACTCTTCTAGGAACAGGTATCTATGAGGAGTGGCTTAAAGAGCTGGGCATGTTTGGCTTGCAGAAGAGAAGGGTGAGAGGAGACATGATGAGGATCATGTATAAATATGTGAAGGGATGCCATAGGAAGGAAAGAGCAGGCTTGTTTTCTGTTGCCCTGGAGACTAGGATGCAGAACAATGGATTCAAACTACAGGAAAGGAGATTCCACCTGAACATTAGGAAGAACTTCCTGACTGTAAGAACTGTTCAGCAGTGGAACTCTCTGCCCAGGAGTGTGGTGAAGGCTCCTTCTTTGGACCCTTTTAAACAGAGGCTGGATGGCCATATGTCAGGAGTGCTTTGAATGTGATTTTCCTGCTTTTTGAGAGGGGGTTGGGCTGGATGGCTCAAAAGGTCTCTCCCAAGTCTATAATTCTACGATTCTATCTTCACATTGCACATTACGTGTAGGAAACATAATTTAGACAATAAAAATGAGTGCACCCCTTTCTGGGGAACTTGGTTTCACAAGGCCAAAATGGGACAAACTAATATGTTTAAGGACAATTAGCTCTGGGATCCCGTTTTCTGTTACTGGGATCCTTGCTGGAAAAGTTAATGGATTTTCAACAATATCCCACAAAGCAAAAAGTGAAATGACAATTTTTGGGAGGAAGTAAATTGTATTTTTTAGATATTGGAGGCTCCCGAGAAAGGCTGTTTCTCCAGGGGAGACTAAAAAGTGTACCCTACGGAAAGTAGAGAGGGTTAGTAGTCCAGAAAATGGAATTTACGGGCCATACTACCTACCCCTGTTTTAAAAGTCTCCACAGATGTTTGGAGAGAGGGTAGAAACATGTTTAGGTTGCTAGGGATCCTGTGGCTAGCTGTTAGTAGAATCCACACATGTCCACACTGAACAGTTAGTTATAACAAGCTGACTGGATTAATGGCCATACTTTTTATTATGCATTTTTCTTGTACTAAGAAGAAAATCCCAAGACAAAGTAAATGGAAGAACCCATCACACTTCGTACCTTCCCAAAACTTCCTTTCCCAAGAACCATGAGAAAGTTGAAATCTTCAAGCTTCACCCGGTCAATGTTATTGGATGGTAAGCTCCGATCTTCAGTTGGAGTGATGACTTTGTTTGCTGAAGGACCAAGTCTAGCTTTCTAAAGTAAATAAATAAAAATATTAATGTAAAATCTGTAGCTTTTTTTCCCAGGGCTAATCTGATATTTGAATGAGGCAGTGTCGGATCTGCATATGGCTGATGTGAAGGTTTATGCTCACAGAAAAGGAGTGCATTAACACAAGCACAATTTCAAAAGATCAATTCCAACGATAACGTCAACGGTGTTATACGTAAAGTGAAGAGGTAAAGAGATATCAGCAATATCTCTTATGAGATTAACAGAACAAAACAAAAAAACAAGAGCAGAAGAAATAATTACATCAACTTCATGCCAAAATCCAACCAAATTAATCGCTGTGAGTTTTTTTCAAATATGATTGTTTTTTAAAAAAACAACACATGCTTTTGTGTTAAAAGGACACAGAAAACATTTGCAAATGTTCTAGTTGTAATTCACTCTTCTGACATGCTTTATGGAGAGAAAACCTTCATACACAGACAGTATATTATGTCAGTCAACACTGTTAGCACCACTTCCAGGCATTGGCATCAAATTTGATGTTCAATCAAATTTTGACCTTGGAGGAAAACATATTTTTGTAGTCAAATCATAGTATGAGTTTTCTACTTTGGAGAAACATCATTAAGCATTTGCAAACTTTTATCAGCAATGAGCAAATGTGAATTTAGTTTTAAGCCACAGACTGTTCATACATGTAACATTAGAAGACTCACCTCAAAAAACATCTGCCTTAAATTGTTATGACCTTGTTTCTATCAAATTTGACCTCAAACATCACTCATAAGCAGGTATTAAAACAAAACAGTTTATCAGTGAAAACATTTTCTTATTTCTGGAATGCCTTTAAATCCACTCAAAAGGCAGGGATCTCAAAATAATGTCAGTTTTTCATTAGTGCGACTAGAAAAGAAAAGCAGTCCTCTTTGCTGGACAATAAGCATGAATCTGAAAAACTAGGGGTGTATTTATCTGTGCACTATATGTGCCATGTCACCTATTGATTTATACTAAGAAGTGGTTTTCTCCTCTGAAATAGAGGCCTCTTCCACACAGCTGTATAAAATCCACATGGTAGTGTGGACTCAGATAATCCAGTTCAAAGCAGATATTGTGGATTATCTGCCTTGATATTCTGGGTTCTATGGCTGTGTGGAAGGACCCATAGCCTACAGCATTTGAACTGCTTTGGTGGTCCTCCATCCAAGTATTAATCATCCTAGAGCCCTTTCCACACAGCCCTATATCCCAGAATATCTTGGCAGAAAGTCCCACAATATCTACTTTGAACTGGGTTATGTGAGGGCCCTTCCATACAGCCCTATATCCCAAAATATAAAGGCAGAAAACCTCACATTATCTGAGCGTGGACTCAGATAACCCAGTTCAAAGCAGATATTGTAGGATTTTCTGCCTTGATATTCTGGGATAGAGGGCTGTGTGGAAGGGTCCCTAAAACAAAGACATTTTTTACCTTAGACAGACCTAAGTGTAAGATACATGCCATTAAAATATCCATGCTGTTCATGTGTTTCCAGCTAATGTTAAATTATTGCTATATTAGACAACATCAGTGCAGAAATCTCATGCCTGTTTTGAAAAGTTGTTTCTTCTTTAAAGATACACTAGATATGTATACAATTATATTCACCATAATATTTCACTAAGAACATAATTTCATTCTTAAGCTCTGGGAGCACCTAACCGCTGAATGCAGCATATCCTTTTTGAGCAGAGATCTCTTTATCCCTATACAGTGGGTCCCCAGATGTTTTGGCCTTCAACTCCCAGAAATCCTAACAGCTGGTAAACTGGGTTGTTGTGGGTTTTTCGGGCTGTATGGCCATGTTCTAGAAGCATTCTCTCCTGAAACTTTGCCTGCATCTATGGCAAGCATCCTCAGAGGTTGTGAGCTGGTAAACTGGCTGGGATTTCTGGGAGTTGTCAGTCAAAACACGTGGGGACCCACAGGTTGAGAACCACTGCCCTATTATAAAGCAGTCTGAGAAGAAGAATGACACACACACACACTTTCAGACTAGATGGCTACTACTGCAATCATAGCTGCTACATGAAGAATTCATAGTTTTCAAAATCTTTTCCCCATTTAAGACATTTCAATACCTTATATCTGCAGTGATCGAAGATATATTTGTTGAATGAGGGGTGAAACAGGAAACAATATAGGATTGTCCCCATAACCTTAATGCCAGAACTGCTTCTAATCCCAGCGAATTAAATGAACACAAACAGTAGGACGAATACATTAAAATTAGTCTATCTCCCCAAAATTTCATAATTGCAATTTCCAATTACAACTGCCCACTTTAGAAGTTAAATAAGGCTCTTATCACCATTGATTCTATCCTCAAGATACAAAATAAGCTTTGTCTGGGAGTGATATTGGCACAAACATAATGGGCATAATCCCAACCCACTAAAGTTTCTGTCGTACAGTGAGAATTTGTCTCACATTCCAATACACAGATATGCACTGAAAAAGGAAAGATAATTAGGAATCCAATACTGGGAACTATTAACAAATTGCTTCTAGCAGATTAAGACTTAAACACAATAACGACATTAGGCAATCTGGGCCTATTTAAATACTGTAATGGTTAACAAGGTGGAAAGGGGATCATAAGGAACATGGATTCTTGGAAAACATCTTTTAAAATTGTATGGTAGACAAGTCTAGCAAATTGCTGGTAAATGATAACATAGCATCTAAGAAATGCCCTCTTTCGCAAGAGTTTTTGTATTTAGATGACACTCTGACAAATCAGAATTTAAAACCATTCCCAATCCATACTTTGCAGCATAGTCCAAATGAACACCAACTGCCTCCTGTATTCCAAATAGGATGTTCTGCTCCACAACTCTGTGTGTTTTATGAGTTCCATTTAAACGTCCTGCTCCTATTTTATCTCATCATAGTCTGTTAATTGTTTTTTTTAAAAATTCGTAATATGTGGCCCGCCCATTGTCATTTCTATCGTGATTGTGTCTATTGGAATTTTTATTTTATTTTATTATTACTATTATTATTTTCCTATTATTTTAATGTCATTTTGATAATGTTGTTGTTGTCTGATGTATATGCTTTGATTTTATTGCTGTATTTATGTTGTCCGGGCTTGGCCCTATGTTAGCCGCTCCGAGTCCCCATTGGGGAGATGGTGGCGGGGTATAAATAAAGTTATTATTATTATTATTATTATTATTATTATTATTATGTATGCAAGACCACCTGAGTGGCCCAGGACTGCTCCAGCATGCATTGGAAATGAGAACAGAGGCCAGGAGCTTCTCATAGCCTGTCCTGAAAGGGATCCTACAACTATGCCATCCAAAACCTCAAAATGAATTGGCATATGTTAGCTGAAGTTTCCCACAGATCTATGCCCTAGGCTTCAATTGCAATGTCAATGTAATGTGCCCAAGGTGCTGTGAGGTGCACTTTATGGCCCTTCCTAGGCGTAAATAAGGGATTTACAAAAGAACCAGGGATGTTTTAATATCCATTTTATGAGTTGCTAATCTTCATTTTTGCTCCTTGACTGTGGAACACACACCTCTTGGTGATATAGTGAAATAAACATGCTGTAAAAGGAAAATAGGCTCAAAAACATCATGGCTTATTAAGTTATTTACATATTGGAGCCAAACTGCAGAACATGAAATATCACTCAGTAACTAAAATACAGTGAAGCATCCTTATTTTTAGGGTTTAGAACACTTTAATTGGTATGCTGTAGCATATACTGCACACCCTTCCAGTCTTCAAAGATAATTTATACTGTTAATTAGATTACTGTTTAGAATAGAAAGCTGATTTCTGGTAACAATTTTAAATTAAATCCATAAAGCGCCATGTAATTTCTCTGTAATTACATTAGGCTTGTTTGTGGTGTTTCTTTTTCTGATATTAGTTTCAAACACACTTATCTTAGATAATGCTGTAATGAGCATGAATAATCTACTCATTACTCTGCTTCTCAAAGGCATCTAATGTTCCAAATCTATCCTGTCTCCAAATGTGAGAACAAATCAGTCTCATGTGTCATATAGATGCCTTCCTGCCTCATTTGGTCCATGTAGACGGGCCCTTAAAGTAAAGGTAAAGGTTTCCCCTTGACATTAAGCCTAGTTGTGTCCAACTCTGGAGGGTGGTACACATCTCCATTTCTAAGCCGAAGAGCTAGCGTTGTCCACAGACACCTCTATGGTCATGTGGCTGGCATGACTGTATGGAGTGCTGTTACCTTCCCGCAGGAACGATACCTACTGATCTACTCTCATTTGCATGCTTTCGAACTGCTAGGTTGGCAGAAGCTGAGACTAACAGTGGGAGCTCACCCCACTCCCCTATTTCTAACCTTTTGGTCAGCAAGTTCAGCAGCTCAGCGATTTAACCTGCTGCGCCACTAGGGGCCCCTGCACAATCATATTTCCCATGACAAAGGCAGTTTCGAAGAAATGTTTACCATCATGTTTTTTTCATATTAAGATCAAAACAATAAATTTGGGATTTAATGGCCACCAGGTGAGTTAAAATGGAGAACAGGAAGAAGAACATAATCAGCCCAAGGGAAAATCACAATTTCCCCCAATTCCCTAGACACCACAGGATCCCTTCAACAGAACGATTTCAAAAGTGTGGTCTCAAAAAGGTGACTTTTCAAAGCACTGAGATAGTTCTGTTTAAAGTAAAGAAACCTATGTGGACAATGTTATTACTATGTGTTGGACTTCTGCTTTCTAGAAGAACCTCAGTTCATGGAGATCGGCCAGATTTGGTGCCTATGAGTCTCAAACTAGAGCCCTAATGACCACAACAGTGGACTTGAATTGTAGACTACCAAGGCATCACTACCCAAACCCAAGTTGGATTATTCACTATAGCAATTACTATATTTTAGCAGAGTTCAACAAAAATTCCACACAAAGCCCAGCTTGCAACCTCAAAACACGGCAGTTTAATAAGCATTAGTTCCAGCACTCAGAGAAGAAAACCAACAACAAGACATGCACGTTGTCTTACTTTCTTTGGTTTGGACGCACCTTATCTCGGACCTTCCTTTTATCCTGTAACCGCAGGCAAGATGCACTTTACACATTTCAAAGGCAATTGCATAAGATGATAGACAAAATTTTTCTACCTTTCAGAAACAGTGGGTATATCTTCTAGCAGTTCTTACGTCTTTCCCTGTCAATGCTATATGGAAACTGTGCAACTCTTTATTTTCTTCATAGATGAAAACATACATGCAAGATATGATTGCAAATAATGTGCAACTTTCATCATGTTTCATCAATCATTATGCCGATTAATGTTGATGTGAGATGTAGTCCAACAATACATAGAATCATAGAGTTGGAAGAGACCTCATGGGCCATCCAGTCCAACCCCCTGCCAAGAAGCTGGAAAATTGCATTCAAAGTACTCCCGACAGTTGGCCATCCAGCCTCTGTTTAAGCCATCCAGCTTCCAAAGAAGGAGCCTCCACCACACTCCGGAGCAGAGAGTTCCACTGCTGAACAGCTCTCACAGTCAGGAAGTTCTTCCTCATGTTCAGATGGAATCTCTTTTCTTGTAGTTTGAAGCCGAAAACAAGCTGGCTCCCTCTTCCCCATGACTTCCTCTCACATATTTATACATGACTATCATGTCTGCCTTCTCTTCTTCAGGCTAAACATGCCCAGCTCTTTAAGCCACTCTTCATAGGGCTTAAAAGAGTAAGAGGATTTGTCATAGAGCTCTCTTTCTTGGGGTCCTTCCAGACAGGCCCTATATCCCAGGTTTTTAGTTTATCCCAGATTATTTGGCAGTGCAGACTCATATAATCCAGTTTAAAGCAGAAAAACCTGGGATTGCATCCTGGGATATAGGGCCTGTCTGGAAGGGCTCTTGGTCTTAAATGTCAGACAGTTGCAAACAGCTATGTCTACCTTATGACAGATCTGCCGGCATGTTTTTACAAACTATATATGTAAATGGGTTGTTGTAGGGTTTTTTTTGGGCTATATGGCCATGTTCTAGAGGCATTCTTTCCTGACGTTTCGCCTGCATCTATGGTAAGCATCCTTAGAGGTAGTGAGGTGCTTGCCATAGATGCAGGCGAAATATCAGGAGAGAATGCCTCTAGAACATGGCCATATAGCCCAAAAAAACCTACAACAACCAAGTGATTCCAGCCATGAAAGCCTTCGACAATATATATATGTAAGGAAATCTACATATAAAGACTGAAAACGTATTACTTGCTCTAAGATTTGTTTAAACCTTGTTTCTGTAGAAAAGCCATAAAAATGTCAGTATTGCACCATTTGTCACCAAGAAAGGCTAGGGGACTAGCATAATTGTTGGCACATGGGGCCCTAGAGACAAATTAGCTGGCACAGCATGTGTTCACCTTGGTCTATAATTACCATTTCCCTCCTACTGATGAATCAAGAAATTATTCCTGCCAGATCAGCTAATGTCTGGGAATAAGTTAATTTGGTAGCATAAGGAAAGCCCACTCAGTCTCACATATTCCAGTAACGGCTCTGCAAAAAAAATAACACTAGCCCCCATGACCTATATTTCAATAAACAGCTTTGATTTTTGTTGCAGCTAATATCTATACTTCTATAGGTTTAACAGTAAGCCATAAATCCACAAATACCTATTGGCTGAGGCTGAAATTATTTTCATACTGGACTATGAATCATGTTGCCAGCCAGATGTTGAACTCTACTTTTAGCAGCTCTAGCCAGCATAACCATTGGTGAGGAATGTTTTGAGTTCCAGTCAACAACATCTGGAGGGCTTCAGGATGCCCAGGCAGACCCTACCAGTTCCCATGCTGCCACAAAGAGGGGACATACATGGGTCATGTAAATATTATTCTTCAGTTATCAGAATTCAGAGTAACCCTCAAGCAGATTATTCAGAGTTGTTTTGAGGCAAAGAGTTAACACAACCAACGAATACATATTATTCTCTCAATACACAATTGCCTTACTTGATTTATACTCCACACTCATTTCTATACAAAATAGTCTGGATCCAAGTGCTTTACTTCCAGGCTATCTCTTGAGACTACAGCGCGATGTGGGTTTTCAAAGACTGGTTTGTGTAGTAGTTATGATGCCCTTTTGGACATCACAACAAACACTGCATACTAAAAACTAGGAAGTAAAGAAAGAGTACATGCGTAAGAGTGATGTATGAAAACACTTGAGTTTGGCCTTAATTTTGCACTCAGCCAATGAATCACATAATAAGAAACCTGAAGTAGCCACTTGTGCTGCCACTAGCTCTTTAGATAGCTGCAGTTGCAGCCCCTAAAGCTGAGCAAACTGGCAGGGACAACAGGTATTATGTGTGGGTTTTGACAGAAGAGACAACATAAGGTGAATTAATGTCTCTTAGGCTACAACTCCCAAGTCTTATGCAAGAGTTTGTTGGGTTAAGGCTGTTGTGATGACTGGGGTAAGCCTATGTTTATATGAGCTGGGGTGGGCATGATTATGTGCTCCTCGGTGTCCTATTGTGTTTCATTAAGCTTTTGTCTGTTGGGTTAATGCTGACTATGTGAGCTGGATTGAGTGGAGTCTTGCTTGTGAGTTTGTGAAACTCTTGTTACTCTTCCATTGGCCTTTTTGTGTGTAGGCTCAGATCCTCTGCCTGAACACATAGCTGGGGGGGGGGGGGGGGGGCACCTGCTGAAAGGAAATGAGTCAAACTTGGTTAGGAAAGTAGTTAACAGCCACTATATAGCTGCAGTCACAGTCCCTGGAGCTAATCCTCTAAAACAGAGGTCTTCAAACTAAGGCCCGGGGGCCGGATACGGCCCTCCAAGGTCATTTACCCGTCCCTCGCTCAGGGTCAACCTAAGTCTGAAACGACTTGAAAGCACACAACAACAACAACAACAATCCTATCTCACCAGCCAAAAGCAGGCCCACACTTCCCACTGAAATACTAATAAGCTTATATATGTTAAAATTGTTCTTCATTTTAATTATTGTATTGTTTTAAAGTGTTTTTGCACTACAAATAAGGTATGTGCAGTGTGTATAGGAATTCATTCATTTTTTTTCAATTTATAATCTGGCCTCCAACAGTTTGAGGGACTGTGACCTGGCCCTCTGTTTAAAAAGTTTGAGGACCCCTGGATTAGAGAGTTGGGCCAAAACTTAACAAAATGAATTTCAACAGGGACAAATGCAAGGTACTACACATAGGCACAAAAAGAGAAAGGAAGAAAAGGAAGAAGAAAGAATTGCACAGATAGGATGGGTGATACCTGAAGCTTGACAATAGTGAAAGGGAACTAGGAGTCTTGGTAGACCGTAAGCTGAAAATGAGGCAACAGTGTGATGTACCAACTACAAAGCCAATGTGATTCTAAAGCAGCATCAATAGGAATATAGTGTTTAGATCAAGGGAATTCATGGTCCCACTCTATTCTACTTTGGTCAGACCTCACCTGGAATATCTCTGTGTCCCGTTCTGGCACCACAATTCAAGAAGGTTATTGACAAGCTGGAATGTGTCTAGAGTTGGGTGACCAAAATGATCAAAGTTCTGGAAGCCAAACTATATGAGGAGACCTTAGGGAGCTAGGTATATTTAGCTTAGAGAAGAGAAGGTTGAGAAGGAACATGATAGTCATGCTTAAATGTTTGGAAGGATGTCACATTTAGGAGCGGGGTCAAGCTTGTTTTCTGCTGCTCTAGTGACTAGGACATGGAGCAACAGATCCAAATTACAAGTAAAACCATTCCACCTAAACACTGAGAAGAGCTTCATGACTGTAAAAGGTGTTCAACATGCTACCTTGGAGCATGGTGGTGTTTCCTTCTCTCCAGAGGTTTTAAAGCAACAGATGGATGGCTATCTGTTGAGAGTCATTTAATTGTGTATTCCTGAATGGCAGAAAGTGGTTAGACTAGATAGCCCTTTGGTTTCTTCCAACTCTGTGATTCTATACTGTTCTACTTTTTACTGTTTAAGTAGTAGTGTGGCTATTATGTAGTCTTCATTCAAAAAGACATCTCTTGAGACTCCAATGAGTGTTGCGCCTATTATAGCAACACTCATAAGAAGATCTCTAAGCAACTCTCTAGCTTGACAAGCAGAAAGCACATTTAATTTATATTGCGTGTAATATAACTCAATGGACACATGAGTCTATGACCTCTTTAGTCCTCTTTTTGTGTTTTTATCCCTTTCAAAAATATCTTCAGAAGCTGATCTGTGTAAGTGGTCTTCCTGCATAACACATGTCTCTGCAGCTCATTTACAAATTTCTACTCTGGGAAAACAGGGCAGATATAAATAGCGTAAGAGCAATGAAGCTTTAGAGGAAAGTAGAACTGCACCATATTCTTATGGCTTAAAAAAGCGAAAGTCGTAGTTTCCATTGGGTGTGTGTAGAAAAGAGAGATTAACATATATTCACAGAAAGAGCTAACTGCACACTCACAGATCTAAAATCCTTAAAAAATTAAGACAAATTCACAAAAAGCTTCAAAAACCAGAAATATAGAATAATGAATGTTGTAAACAGTAAAGTTGCAAATGTGCTGTGCTCATTTTCAGATTATGCTCTATAAACAGTAATCATAATGTTGGAATTTTGACTATGACAGGCTTTGGACTGGGTCGTCGGTTGCTAAATCAGACTTTTATTAGGCCACATGATAATGAAGGAGGCATAAGCCTAAGAAACATTAAAAAATTAAAAGCTTTAACTGAAATGTTAGTATAGAGGTCATACAAAGTTCAAGGTTTTGGCTTTTCGAAAAGTCACTATATTAGCGAGTTTACATAGGAAGTTGGTTTGTGGTTAAGTGCAAAGTTTGCAGGTGCGAAAAGGTACTTTCAATCAAGAGGTTGATGGGACAGGAAGAGTAAAGGTCAAAGTACTTTCCATGACAAAAATATTCTTGTTTACCTGAGGGTATATAAAAGTTTGCAAAAACAGAGGAGGGTGCGGCAGTCTGTGGGAGCACTTGTAGAAGTGCTGTCTGTTCGCCTCATGCTGATCAGCTTGAATAAACGGTGTCTTACCTGAACCTATTGGACTCTGTGGACTTCTTCAAAAAGGGACCCCGCACCCTAAACCCGTGATTCCTTACAATATTAATAATGTTTTCAGTTTTTTTTTAATCTAATGTTTTATCTTTTGTATAATGTTGTACATAATGTGTTGTATGTTGCCGGCATTGAATTGCTGCCATTGTAAGCCCTGAGTCCCCCTTCGGGGGTTGAGAAGGATGAGGTAGAAATGTTGGAAATAAATAAATAAATAAATAAATAAATAAATAAATAAATAAATATCAAACGTTATTGTTTAACTGCAAATAAACTATAGTATTAAAACCATTTTATACCAATGCATCAGAAGAGTGTAATTTAGTATGCCATTAGAAACCTTTGCAGTCAGTTGCTAAAAGCTTTCCAAAACTGAAAAGTTTTCTGTTGCTGACAGAAGGGTAGCACTTAAGGCAATGGTTCTCAACCTGTGGATCCCCAGGTGCTTTGGCCTACAGCTCCCAGAAATCCCAGCCAGTTTACCAGCTGTTAGGATTTCTGGGAGCGGAAGGCCAACACATCACGGGACCCACAGGTTGAGAACCATTGACTTAGGGGAAGGGCAACCTAAGCCTCCCCAGGGAAGACACTCCAGAGGATTAGCAAAAGGCAACAGATCTTTCCCTACTTTAAAAAGAGTGGGAGACTGGTGTGTGAAGGATTATGAGTGCTCACTTCATAAGCAAAATTGTCAATATCATTATACTGGGCAATGCTGGGAAAGTTTTTTTTTAAAATTATTAAATACATAATTAAAATTCTTAATAACATGGTACATTTGTACAAATATCTCAACCGCATCCCCAGTATCAGTTTTATGATTATCATTAGTGTTCTGGTCTAATTCCGAAAGGAACCCTTGGCAGCAAAAACCGTTTGTTTTGCTCTATTATAGTAAAGCACTACTGCCCTCCTGTGGATTGCAAATTGCAAATGAAAGATAGTATCAAGTGGATGCAGCTACTTGTTTTAAAATGACACATATATGCTTACACAGTCTAGTTGAGCTTTTTACATTTATTTATTTTCTTGCAGTTGTGCAAAGCATAAGGTAGAAAACTATCCGAGTCCGAAGCACAGCAAAAATACTATCCATCATGAAATTGAAAGATACAGAGTTGTTTCATTAGCACAGTGTTTCTCAACCTGGGGGTCGGGACCCCTGTGGGGGTTGCGAGGAGGTGTCAGAGGGGTCACCAAACATAGTATTTTCTCTTTGTCATGGGTGTTCTGCGTGGGAAGTTTGGTCCAATTCTATCATTGGTAGGGTTCAGAATGCTATTTCATTGTGGGTGAACTATGAATCCCAACAATTACAACTCCCAAATGGCAAGGTCTATTTTCTCCAAACTCTACCAGTGTCCACATGTGGGCATATTGATTATCTGTGCCAAGTTTGATCCAGATCCATCACTGTTTGAGTCCACAGTGTTCTCTGGATGTAGGTGAACTACAGCTCCAAAAACTCAAGGTCAGTGTCCACCAGACTCTCCCAGTATTTCTCTTGGCCATGGGAATTCCGTGTGCCAAGATTGATTCAATTCCATCATTGGTGGAGTTCAAAAGGCTCTTTGATTTTAGGTGAACTATAAATCCCAGCAACTCCAACATTCCCAAATGACAAAATCAATCCCCTCCAACCCCACCAGTATTCAAATGTGGGCATATTGGATATTTGTGCCAAATTTGGTCCAGTGAATGAAAATAGATCCTGCATATCAGATATTTATATTACGATTTATAACAGTAGCAGAATTAAAGAAGTAGCAACGAAAATAACATTATGGTTGGGGGTCACCACAACATGAGGACCTGTACTAAGGGGTCGCGGCATTAGGAAGGTTGAGAACCACTGCATTAACAGAACAGTCAGCCCTCCACATTGACTGGGATTAGGGAGCATATGACTCCTGTGTAAGTGGATAAGCCACACATTTAAAATGGCTATATTTTATACTTAAGACAACACTTCTCTATGAATGTCTAGGTTCTCTAGTATGACTCTATGGTCAACTTCAAATGGACAGTGACCCCACTGGAAGAACTAGAGATTCCTAGAGATGTGTTCTCTCTGGGAATCTCAAGGTACTACTCATCCTCCTCGTTATTATATTTATTTATACTCTGCTTTATCTCTTCTGAAGGAAACTCAAAGTGGCTTAACATAAAAGCATTAGCATACACTTTAAAATATACAATAATGCAAACAGAATTAAATATAAACAGTATTTTAAAGCATGTTCAAAGTTTAAAACCACAGCACTCCTGAATTGATCTTTAAAACCGTCTTCTTTGAAAGCCTGTCTGAAAATAAAGGTTTCCGCTTGCACTGGAAAGACAATGGGGAGGGGGCTATTCTGGCTTCCTGGGAAAAAGGGAGTTCCAGAGTCGAGGAGCAGACACCGAGAAAGAAGGCCTGCTCTCTCGTTCCTAACAACCAACTTAGCTTGAGATTGAGATGGGACTGAGAGAAGGGCCTCTCCTGAAGATCTCTGGGCTCAGACAGGTTCGTACAAGGGGATGCAATCAGCAAATAGCCTGGGCCTGAAGCGTCTAGGGCAGGGGTGATCAAACTTTTTTAAATAGAGGGCCAGGTCACAGTCCCTCAAACTGTTGGAGGGCCAGATTATAATTTGGAAAAAAAAGAATGAATTCCTATGCACACTGCACATATCTTATTTGTAGTGCAAAAACACTTAAAAACAATATAACAATTAAACAATTTTAACAAATATAAACTTATTAGTATTTCAATGGGAAGTGTGGGCCTGCTTTGGGCTCATGAGATAGGGTGGTTGTTATTGTTGTTGTTGTTGTGTGCTTTCAAGTATTTTCAGACTTATGTTGACCCTGAGCAAGGGCCAGCTAAATGACCTTGGAGGGTCGTATCCGGCCCTCGGCCCTTAGTTTGAGGACCCCTGGTCTAGGGTTTTAAAGGTCATAACCAGCACTTTGTCCTGGAGGCCACCGGTGGGCTTAGCTGCCGACTCTGGTGTCCCTGGAGGGCAAAGCTGCAGGAAAGCAGACAGATAGATGGCCTTCTCATCTCTGGACCCAAGGCCTCTGCACGAAGGTGTGCCACCCCCCGCCTTTGACCTTTTTTGAAGGGAGAGGATCAGGGCAGAAAGATGGTTGAGAGATGAGGAACCCTTCTCTTTCTCTCTTTGGAGGTGGCTATGATAAGGAGACAACGAGACAAGAAGACGTCTTGTGTGCCAGAAGCAATGGAGAGCTGCCACCTAACACTCCTGATACACAGGGCTTCCTCCCATCTCTCTCCACTTGTTGCTGTTTCCCCCCCCCCCCCCCCCCCCCCCCCCCCCCCCCCCCCCCCGCACCAAGATGACAACCCCATATGACTGCCCAGGGGGTGTGGGAATCTGTCACTCTATGCCCTGCACCTTCCTGGCTTCCCCCGCCCCATCATACAGGGAAAAGCCTTAATAAGCAACCTGTTTTTCCTTATGGTGGCCCCTCAGCTCTGGAATTTGCTCCCCAGAGATATTAGGCAAGCCCCCACCCTGTAAATCTTTAGGAGGAGCCTGAAAACTTGGCTGTTCCAATGTGCCTTCAATGACTGAATGTATGATAATCCCTGACCAAACTCGGCATAAAATGTCCTCAGAAGTACTTTATTCTCTGGTTTGTGCAATGAACTCTTACCTTATCCCCCGGATCCCCTTCCTGATATTTTACACTGCCCTATCTCCCAGTGTTTTAAAATTTTAATCTTTGAACTGGCCCTGCCCATTGTGTTCATTTTTAGTGGTTTAATGTTTTGATTTTATACTGTTGTGCTTGCTGTATATTTACATTTTGTATTATTTGTATTTTATGTGATTTTATTTTCTGATTTTCTGTTGTGTTTTTGTGTTATATTGTGTTTCTGTATTGATGGGCGTGGCCTCATGTAATCCCCCCCCCAAGTCCCCTTTGGGGAGATGGTGGCAGGGTATAAATAAAGTTTGCTATTTATTATTATTATTAATCCAATACATCTTAATAGTTAATCATAACTAATGAGCAACCTAAAGTTAAGCTGAATCGGAATGCAAGATAAAGATTTAGAATCGAAAGAAACAATAATCACTCCAAAAAGATATATGATTTTAAAATTCCTCATTATAGAGCTTGCCACAGAATTTGTGCCACCGTCCCTCTCTATAAACCCATTTCCACCAGTGGAGGGCACTGCCGCCTCATTCCAGCTTCACTTCCAAATGACTGCCTGATTGTTCTGTTAAACTCTAAAATAATTTAACTATGTCACGTAGAACAGCATAAATATGTAATGTTAAAATAGAAATGCCATTTAATTGCACGTATTACTAATAAACATGTTCGTTATCACAGCTCCCTGCCACTTTTGACAGGTTTTGTCTTTGCAGTAACATTTAAGACTGCAGGTGTCCTCAAGCAACCAGGTGTCGACGCCAAGGACAATTTGTGACACCGAAAACCAGCAGTTAAGATTGTACTACAGTAGAGAAGGTATTGGAACAAAACATGCTTCAGTGTGTCAAAGAACATTGCATGCAAACCCCTAGCACCTTTCTTTTCCAGGAAAATAATTCCAGAGATTGAAGGATTTGTGAAATAATTACAATGGTTAAGGAAAAATGAATTAGCAAACCAGGCGCTGGAACATCTGTGCAATATTTATGAAACCCAAACACTGTGATGATGATATGTCATACTGCAATAATAAGGCATGCTAAACACAGAATGTGTGACTTCACGGCTAATTCCAGAGAATGTACAATAAAATATCACCAGGACAAAAAAAAAAAAACAAAACACCAATGCTTCATATCATAAAGATGCACTATTTCAATTTTCAGGGGAAGATAAGACTATATCTGATGACACTAGGGAGCTCTTCGAAGTGAACTTGGCAAAAGAAATTGTGCATCAGCTTGAGACTGCATTAAGGTATACACCAAAATGTTGTATTTCCACTCACCCTGTGGCAAAGCACTTGCAACTACTTTAATAAGATACAGTGCATCTTTAAAAAGGCGACAAAATGGATTGGTATCTGAACCTCAGGAAGTGAAAACAATTCTGGAAGGATATGTTGTGAATGTAAGTGAAAACGGAATACAAAGGAGAAAACTACCTTTAGGAAGTGAATATATATATGGCAGCCCTGAAAAAAAAAAGACAGCAAAGGGAGAAAAAACTGCTGTGTTAGTCAAGGGAAAGGCAAAAGAAAGCCATAAACAATTAGTAGCAGAAACAAAGAAACGAATGCAATACAATAATGGCAGCAGCAATATAGGGAGCACACAGACCCAAAAAAATCCTGCAGCAAAAAGCTGCTCAGAGCCAGGGAGAAATTGGGAAAGCGGAAACAGGAGCAGTAAACAGGAGCAGACACAATGCAGGCTGTTGCCCTTAAGCAAAAGAAAAATAAAAAAGTACACCATTAACGAAGGAAGCAAAGCGTCCTCTCTGCATGAGTGTCATTTACCTCACATGACAGTTGGACTCATTGACCAAGACAGGGTTCTTAGGCAATTATTGGGCTGTTATAAAGAATCCATCTGAGAAGAGCAATAGGTTTATTGAGACTTGCACACAAGAGGAAGTATGAATGAAGGGCTGAAAGGAATAATTACAGGTATACCTCAGTTAACAAAGCAAACATGTACCTGGGCTTTACTTCTTTAATGTATAGGACAACTGTATTGTGGCAATGCCACATCTGCATTCTTGTCACCCCATTACACTCTGTTTCCCTTGACCAATTTTACAAAAACATATCTGTGTGAATGTATTGTCGAAGGCTTTCACGGCCGGAATCACTGTGTTGTTGTAGGTTTTTTTGGGCTATATGGCCATGTTCTAGAGGCATTCTCTTCTGACGTTTCGCCTGCATCTATGGCAAGCATCCTCAGAAGTAGTGAGGTCTGTTGGAACTAGGAAAAAGGGTTTATATATCTCTGGAATGACCAGGGTGGGACAAAGGACTCTTGTCTGCTGGAGCTAGGTGTGAATGTTTCAACTGACCACCTTGATTAGCATTTGATGGCCTGGCAGTGCCTGGAGCAATCTTTCGTTGAGAGGTGATTAGATGTCCCTGATTGTTTTCCCTCTGTTGTTTTACTGTTGTAATTTTAGAGTTTTTTTTAAATACTGGGAGCCAGATTTTGTTCATTTCATGGTTTTCTCTTTTCTGTTGAAATTGTCCACATGCTTATGGATTTTAATGGCTTCTCTGTGTAGTCTGACATGGTGGTTGTTAGAGTGGTCCAGCATTTCTGTGTTCTCAAATAAAATGCTGTGTCCAGGCTGGTTCATCAGGTGCTCTGCTATGGCTGACTTCTCTGGTTGAAGTAGTCTGCAGTGCCTTTCATGTTCCTTGATTCGTGTTTGGGCAATGCTGCGTTTGGTGGTCCCTATGTAGACTTGTCCACAGCTACATGATATCCGGTAGACTCCTGCAAAAGTGAGAGGATCCCTCTTGTCCTTTGCTGAATGTAGCATTTGTTGGATTTTCTTGGTGGGTCTGTAGATAGTTTGTATGTTATGTTTCCTCATCAGCTTCCCTATGCGGTCAGTGGTTCCCTTGATGTATGGCAAGAACACTTTTCCTCTGGGTGGGTCTTTGTCTTTATTTTCGTGGCTTGTTCTCGGTCTTGCAGCTCTTCTGATGTCTGAGGTGTAGTATCCATTGGCCTGAAGAGCCCAGTTTAGGTGGTTCAGTTAATCTTGGAGGAGGTGGGGTTCGCAGATTCTTTTTGCACAATCTGCCAAGGCTTTAACGGTGCTTCTTTTTTGACTTGGGTGATTTCATGGCCTCTGCCACTAGTGATGAATTCACATATAACAAAATATAGTTTTACAAAGGGTTTATTGATCCAGAAATGCGGAGAAAAAGGAAAATATATTCAATTGTCAAAAGAAAAGATTCCCACCAGAACGGCCATTTGTTTGTTTATTTATTTATTTATTATTCAAACTTATATGCCGCCACTCCCCTGGGGCTCGGAACGGCTTACAAGAATAGCTAAAATTTAACACAATTTAAAAACAATTTAAAACAATTTAAAAACAGCAATATTAAAAATCAAAGGCCTGTTGAAACAGGTATGTCTTACATGCCCTGCAGAAAGCTGATAAGTCCCACAAGGCACGGACTTCAGGTGGCAGGGTATTCCAGAGCGATGGTGCCACTGCTGTAAAGGATCTGCATCTGGTTGCTGTTAGACGCAAGGTCTTGACACTGGGAATTTCCAATAGATTTTGGTCCTCAGAACGGAGGGATCTCTGAGGTTGGTAGGGGGTGAGGTGGTCCCTCAGGTACATCGGCCCCAGACCATGCAAGGCCTTAAAGGTGAGTACCATCACTTTGAAAGTGATCCGGTGCTCAATTGGTAACCAGTGCAACTGCAGTAAGATTGGTGTTATGTGGCATCTCATTGGAATTCCCGCAAGAAGCCGAGCAGCTGCATTTTGTACCAACTTGAGCTTCCGGATCACCGACAGAGGAAGGCCAATGTAGAGGGCGTTACAGTAGTCCAGTCTTGAGATGACCGTAGCCTGGATCACCGTAGCTTGGCTTTGTTGAATGGCAAAGCCAAACTGAGTCGCTCCATTCTACCTAAGAGGGAAGGAAGGCCAACTGGAGGTCCTTTCTGTTCAGTCCAAGTGAGAAAAAACTCCATTTCATTTGGCAACCTTTGTGAATGTTTCAACAAAAGTCACATTAAGAACAGAAACATCAGCTCTCTATGCTTTTTTTTTTTTTGCATTCTACATTTGCATTATTTACTCATGGAATCAGCCCTGCTATTTATGTGACTTATCCTCTTCTAACTATACAGTTTGGGTTGTTGTACGTTTTTTGGGCTATATGGCCATGTTCTAAAAGCATTCTAGAACATGGCCATATAGCCATGTTGGAAACTAGTTTCCAACAGACCTCACAACCTCTCAGGATGCCCACCACAGATGCAGGCGAAATGTCAGGAGAGAATGCTTCCAGAACTTGGCCATATAGCCCGAAAAACCTACAACAACCCAGTGATTCCGGCCATGAAAGCCTTCAACAATACATTGTTATACAGTGTGCTTTCAAAAGGACAAGAGAATAATCTTTAAGATGTATTCAAGGCACCTCTGAGTCACCTACCTCTTATGAGGTGGAAAGTGAGAAGTCTTATTTATAGCAATTATCTGAATAAAGTTGTTCAGTTCTCTTAACATAAACATTGGTTAAGAGTTTGAACTAGATCATACAAATAGAGGCAAAAAGAAAATTCTCACTCCTCCCCTGAATTGCTTCTTTTCCCAGTATTTGGCTTGCCATATTCCATAGGTACTTTTATGGACAGCAACATACTGACAACAAAGCTACCCCATGTCCTTGCTTTCTTTGTCAGCTGCAGTAAAATGACTCATAGGTCACAACTATTTGTTTTATGTGCCATTCCCTTAATCTCCTAATGAGTGAATTGGTTGAGTGCGACTGATGAAAGCAAAAATAGTGCTTTTGCCCATCATTAATCCCTCTGCCCATTTCATGGTTCAAAAAGACCCAGACTTTGTGTGCATCTGGCTTCGCTTGCTCATCTTTTCAATCACATACTACAAATTATCTCCCTGCTATCTATGATCAGCTCAGGGCACTGTACCTGAGAGGCAAAGTAAACAACAGCCAGATATTTCTAGCTCAAGGAAAGAACACACTGATCTCTTGTCCCTGAAAAAGGGGGCCAAAGGACTTGGGAAGGTTGCAGCCTGTGCCCTCATGGCAAAATGAAGCCCAGCAGTCATAGGAAGAGGAGCTTCGGGGAGCTTGGCCCTATCCTGTAGAGAGAGAACTGGTATCCAACTGCTAACCGCATTGGGATTTTAAAGGGAGTATAATCTGGCCCCTGCCATCAGTCAAGGACCATCAAGTGGACAGGAGATACCTTGTCCCCATTCCCAAGAAGATCATGTTGCTAATAGGGGTTGATGAAAAGCCCATGTGCCCTAGTGCCACTGTTGTTACTATTTTGCCCCAGCTTTTCTTTATTCCCCAGCTGAATGCATTACAAAGTTGTCGCTGTGCCTTCTAGTAATTTTCTGATTTATGACAATCCTATAAATAGGGTTTCTGGCAAGATTTGTTCAGAAGAGGCTTGCCTTTGTGTGACTTGTGTAAGGTCACCCAGTGGCTTTTCATGGCCAAGCATGGATCCAAACTCTGGTCTGCAGAGTCCTAGTCCAACACTCAAACCACTACATCGCAATGGCTCTTCAGTTACCAGAGAGATGAACTATAAATGATTCTAGATAGATAATCAATGGGTTGCTGTGAGTTTTCTGGGCTGTATGGCCATGTTTGTTTATTTATTTATTTACAGTATTTATATTCTACCCTTCTCACTCCGCAGGGGACTCAGGGCAGATTACAATGTACATATACATGACAAACATTCAGTGCCATAGACACACAACATATATAGACAGACACTCAGAGGCTATTTAACATTCCAGCTTCTGGCCACCAGGGGAGCTGTTGCTTCACCGTCTGTGACACTGATGAAGTACTTCCTCATTCTTTGCACACTTCCTGGAGATTTGTATGGCCTCGTAAATCAGTTAAATTAGTCTTACCACATAAGTGGTACCTACATTTCCTACTTGACAGATGCAACTGTCTTTCGGGCTGCAAAGGTCGACAACAAGCTGCACAATTTTGGTCAGAAGCTCACTCCGACCCGGCTGGCTTCGAATTCATGACCTTCCGGTCAGTAGTGATCTTAATGCAGCTGACTCCCAGCCAGCTGTGCCACAGTGCCAGTGCGTTCTCTCCTGATGTTTTGACTTATGGCAGAGGTTGTGAGGTCTGTTGGAAACTAGGCCAGTGAGGATCCTCTGAGGATGTCTGCCATAGATGTGGGCGAAACGTCAGGAGAGAATGATTCTGGAACATGACCATACAGCCCGGAAAACTCACAGCAACCCAGTGATTCCAGCCATGAAAGCCTTCAACAACACAGATAATGACTATATTAAAACTTTGTAAATGCACCAATATATAAAACTATGTGTTGAAAGAGCACACACATGGTTTTATACATTCATTTATTTAACATAAATGCTACTGGGGTATTCTGCTATCACTCACCTATCTTTCTTCCTTCCTGTGGCTACATTTTGCAGGGTTATTTTAATACATTAGATGGTATTTATTTGCATTTGAAACATGTTCTCAGATAAAATATTCTATTCCACCCCCATCTGTTAATAATAGTAAGAAATATATATAAATATACATCATCCTCGATGCAATGCCTTTCTCAAAGGTGAGCTAAATGCTAACAAATCCAAGATTATTTTTTGTTAGAATAAGTATCCCATTATAAGCAGGTCATATCACTTTTAAAGTTCTAAATACATATTCATTATTCACACAACAATCTAGAATGTAGGCATTAGGAGAAATTGACATGTTATTTGCATCTATTTTTCAAGTAGGAATAATAGATTTTGCCTTTCTAAAAATAAATATTCTCAGCATTGTTCTGCACAAGCAAAATATACGGGTTTTTTTCCTTAATAAACCAAGAATTCACCTCACGAAAGATTGTCTTTCAATAGCGATCCATACCCATCCAGAATAAATTGTCCCAGTTTAAACTATAAATAACAAAATATCCATTCAATTCATATAGGATACCTATGCTAATTAAGGATATATGATTATATTCCTGGCATTGCTATCACACCTGAAAACATTATACAACATCCTCGTGGCCATAGGCAACAATTGCAGTTACATTTGAGAAATAGAAAATTAAAATGAGTTTTTAAAAAACCTGTAGCTAATTATTAGTTGTTTTCTTATCTCTATTTTTTACATGTGCACTTTTTAGCATTATCTGTTTCATTACAAAGCACAAAGTTATCTTAGAACTGAGGGACCCAATCTGTGGTTTCATTTACCAGTGTCAGAATGAAATTGGCCTCCCTAGGAATTTGCTAGGGTTTCCAGATGATTTTATGCTATGCTTTTCCTGGATGCTACCATAGATTTCCATTGGATGACATAGCAAATTTCTAGAGAAGATACCCAGGGAGAATACCTCTCTAGGAACCTTTAGGTCCTCTAGTGGAATGCTGGGGATGTATCTTCTGCAGATACAGGAGGTGTTATACAGGGGGTAATATAATAATGACAATACACTTTATTTATATTCCGCTCTATCTCTCCGAGGGAACTCAGAGCAGATTACAGTGTACACACATATATGCAAACATTAAATGCCTTTTATAAAGTAATCAGATGTGTATCTTCTGCAGATAGAAGGGGTCTTAGGCACATTCTGCTAATACAGGGGGCATATTCAGAGTAGTGAACAGGAGGGAGGACCAATCCTGCCAGCACATGGGTCAAACCCTTATGCTGGCAGGATTGAAGACCAACAGGTTATAGGTTCAAATCTGGGGAGAGCACAGATGAGTTCCCTCTGTCAGCTCCAGCTCCCCATGACATGAGAGAAGCCTCCCACAAGGATGGTAAAACATCAAAACATCCGGGTGTCTCCTGGGCAACATCATTGCAGATGGCCAATTCTCTCACACCAGAAGTGACTTGCAGTTTCTCAAGTCACTCCTGACATGGAAAAAAAACAAAACAAAACAGGAGGGATCCTTTAAGTTCAAGGCAGTGACTGAGATGTAGGCTAGACTCATGTTTCAGGAAGATGTACGAAGAGATCTTTGCCAATTTGCCAATGATTTCCCCCAGTTCTGGCTTCTGGTGCACAGGAGAACTCTGGTGCACAAGAGTATTTGTTGGTGGTTCAATAGGGCCCACAGCAGTCTACATGTTCTTGCAGACTACCCCTTTTTGAGCCTTTTGGTGTTACTACACCACCTTTGGGGCAGTTTGAAAGACTGTGTACTTATAATCATCTCCCGGTCTTCTCTTTTGGGTCTTTGCTCTAAAATGGTCATAGTGAGCACAGGAAAATCATGTGCTTATATGTTGTTGCAGCCTATGTAACAGAATCAGAAAGGACAGAATGGCATGGGGCTTCATGCCCATCAGCTGCAAACATCAGAAAACAATCCTTTGATCTTGTTTGGGTTAGACACAACATCAAGTAAGGTGTCAACCTCTCAGAGAGGAAGAGGATGGCCAAGTCAATCAACTATCAGCAGTATCCCCAGGAGCATCATTTTCTTCTTCCTTGTAGGAGGTCATGGCCTTCTCCAACTTGGGACCAATTCACACTGCAGATTTATAGTGCTATTTTTCTACTTTTCTTATTTTTCTACAACCGATGGCGTCCTCAACCTGTAGGATTTTTTCCTACTTTAGCCATCATGACCCCAACCTATGACATCCTCAACTTGTAGGGTTTTTTCTACTTTAGCCATCATGACCCCAACCTATGACGTTCTCAACTTGTAGGGTTTTTTTTCTACTTTAGCCATCATAACCCCAACCTATGGCATCCTCAACTTGTAGCGACTTGAGAAACTTGAGAACACTGGGGTGGTGGTAGCTTAATGTGGGAGTTGCAAAAATAATGGCAACAGTAAAAGGTTTCTGAACACCACCTAGTGGAGGCTCTGGGGAGGTAGGGTGGGATTTGGGGGGGGGGTCAGATTTTAAAGGCCATTTTAATGTGTTTACTATATTTTAATTTTGTATTTACCACATTGTTATTATTTATTTGGTTTTTAACTTTTGTATTGCTCTTTTTAAATTGTTGATTGTGGATAGATGTTAGCCGCACTGAGTCCCCATGGGGAGAACAGTTTAAAAAGAGCAATACAAAAATTAAAAAGTTAACTTTTGGCAGTGTAGACTAAGATAATGTGGTTCAGATAATGAGGATGTTCTGCTTTGATAACCTGGATTGTCTAGCTGTGTAGAAAAGGTCTGAGTGGATCTGAAAAATCACAGTTTTTCATAAAGGAGAAAAAATGTGCAGTACCTAGCTTTTGTGGGGTAACTAAGAATATAGGGTTCCAAGTGTAAATGAAAATGGTAAAATCACAGAACGCGGGAAAAGGGGGATCTCCAACAGTGAAGGCTAAAGATGGCAATGGTGCCAACACCCTCCATAGCCTTTTGCCACCTTTTTTTTGTTTCTAGAAGAATACATGCAGATTTACTTGGTTTCATCAATTTTTTTCCAGGTCATAGCAACTTGCTTCTCCTCTGTTGAAGAATTTTGATTGAAAAGAGAAAGGAGCCTACCTCACTGCACTGGAAGGATTTCACACTGTGATTCTGTTATACGGAAGGGAATCAATGTCCCTGGTTTAGCAACATGATTTCTGCTAAAACTGTTAAACTCTGAACGGTTTTGTGTATGTCTGCTAGTGTTTTATGCTTGAAGCACAATGCAAAAGAAGACAATAACCTTGTCAAGAGCTATCAGGAAGATAAGTAAGGCAAAAAGCAAACTCTGATGGATCCTTTCTGTAAGTCTGGCTGCTGCTTTTCTGTGAGTTTCCATTCAAGTAAGAACTCTACCAACTTTGGTGCTAATTTCTCTTCTATAAGTTGTGTAATGATTAGCAGGAAAGGAGGGTCATTATGTTTTAATGCACATTTCCCCCCTTGCAAAATAGTAGAGATGGCAGTCATTAAGCATGGAACACAAGCTAAATTTATACACATAGTCTAGGATGTTAGACAGATGAGAAATCAGCTAAAGGCCCATAAACAAATACTAATATCAAATTGTTCAGTAGCTGTTGTCCTTATTTTTGGAAGCAACTACATGTTTGCTATCAGCTCCAGCTATCTCAACTGGAGCATTCATGCCTGTCTCAAGTTCTTGTGAAAAGGCCATTTGTCAAGGCCCAGAGAACTATACTCAATATGCAAATGGAGATTGAAATGACTGTACTCCAATCCAGCACGGCAGCCTTGAAATGAGCAACCAATATCAACCACAATCATTTCAATTAGAAGGCTGGAGTGGATGGGAGAGTTCACAGTACTGTGCATGGAAGCAATTGTCCCCAGGAAAATGGCTCACACTCCTCCATTAAAGGCTCTCAGTTGTGAAATGGGAACACAACCTGCGGAACAGCAGTACCCATCAAGATCACCTGTACAAGTACAATTTCCATTAGTCATTCTGACCAATGGACCTATTGACTCTTCAATAAGACTAATGTCTGTTGCAAGGAGACAATATAATATAAATGGAGAAACATATCCATTTAATACCACTTATGGTACGTATTATCTACAAACACAAGGCAGAGATAAATGCAAACTTCTGAAAACTCAAGGTAGTTGCTTTAAAATGAAATTACTTGAAATTACACTGTTTACTTGATTAACTCGAGATGTAGGTTCTTCTACACAACAGGTTCTTCTTCTCTGCCCTGCTACCAGCTATCAATATAATGGAAATTCTAGTTTTCTTTTTAGTTACAATGCTACATGTTTTCAGAAAAATGTCATATTTTAAGGGTGTGAATGCACAGGCATTTGAAAGATGTCCAACATTTCAAAACATACACGAGCATCTCCATTATTGTAATGGTTTACCACCAGTTCTCTTCCTTAAAACCCATGAGAGGTAGTTCAAAAGATGCTTTGGAAAGGAACATGTTTTAAGTCTATATGCAGTGGCTCAATCAGTTGCTATTTTAAAGAGGGAATGGATATGTGCGTGTGTGTGGCTAATATCAGAAAGGTTTTCATTATATCTACTATCTCTGCTGTTACTGATTCATTCCTCATGTAATGATTACGATTTTATCAAGTCATTAAACTGATCTACAATTGTATGTGTTCCATTATAAACGGTATGGTAGACTACCCTTTAAAATCTAGGTTTTGTGCAACACATTGCTTCCGAAGTATTTAGCAATTAAGCAGTATTCAACACCCATTACATGCAGAATATAATGAAAATGAGCAATGGAAAACCTAATGTACTGTTTCATTATTTTATACTATTCAGAAACCACAAGCATTTTATGGCTCAAGAAAGAGAACTTATAGGTGAAGCAAAGATATCATTATGAGAAAAAACAAAGTTATAAAAGGAAAATCTTGTAAGCAAAGTTATAAAAGGAGAACTGTACTAAGTGTCCAAAAACACTCCGTTCTCTTTGGAAGCAAAGCCATAGTGATGCTCATACAGTGAAGTTTCCACAGTGTTGTCAAAGTCCTGGAGCAAAATAATGGCTTCCAGGTAGATTAAATCATGGCTTCCATATTCTGGTTTGTCTGGGGGGCATAGTTTCTAAGTCAGCATAGCAACACAAAGCTATGGCTGACTGCAGAGTTCTGGCATGCTTCTATACACACAAGGAAATTAGGTGACTGTATGGTAATGCAAAAAGCTGATCTAGAGGTGCTTCCACACAGCCCTTTAAAATATTCCTGGGCCTCTATCCACACACACACCAGAAAGCACGCACTTCTGGGACTGGCCCGGGAGAACACCTGGAGGTTCAACCTCCCTCCGCCAAATTCCTAAAACCCCTTTTAAAAGTAAGGAAAACTTACCTGACCTCCAGTAGAGTGTCGCTGGAGCTCTCCCGGCACATAGAAATGATGCACCAGGAGAGTGGGGAGGGTGGTGGGATTTAGTCCAGAAAACTGTGGGAATTGTGTCTGGACTGCAGTCCAGACACCGGAAGTGGTAGGCTTATCCCACGCCTTCCAAGAAGGCGCGGAATGAATCTACTATCTAATTAATTCTCCACAAACCAGGGATTTCCTGGTTTGTGGTGAATTAATTGCGGGTTGCCCAGAATGTCATCTGCACAGCCATCCTTTTATTGCGGAAGTTTCCGCAATAAAGGTGCTGTCTGGATGGGCCCTAAGTCTCAGCCTATGAAGACCCAATTTGATTGCTCAAAAGATAATAAGGAATCTACTCTTCAAGTAGTGTTTCCTTAATCCTTTCACTCAATAATTCACTTCCTCATCATATCAAACTATTTCTAGTCACCTTGCAAAACCAACCCCTCTTTCTCTCAGGGTGCATCTACACTGTAGAATTGATGCAATTTGATATCACTTTAACTGCCATTGTTCACTTCTGTGAAGTTGTAGTTTGGTGAGGCACCAACAGTCTTTGGTATACTAAACCCATATTCTATAGCATTTAACCAGGGCAGCAAAAGTGGTGTCAAACTGTGTTCATTCTACAGTGTAGATGCACCCACAGTATTCCCATCTAGCCCCTGCTGAGAATTTCTCCACTTCATCATTTCTCCAATATTTTTTTGAGATTCTTCTCAAAATCTGCCCTTTTATCCATATTTCTCATTGCAATCGGCACAACCTCCTTCTGTCTCCATATGCTTCTTCCCCTTTTCATAGATTCCTTCTAGTTTCTTTTTCTCATCGACATCATTACTCTTTCAAGTCAAAGCAACAATAATAATTGAGTAACAGTGGGTCGCTGTGAGTTTTTCAGGCTGTATGGCCATGTTTCAGTAGTATTCTCTCATGATGTTTCACCTGCATCTGTGGCTGGCATCTTCAGAGGCTGGCATCTTCACAAACCTTTAAAGATGCCAGTCACAGATGCAGGTGAAACTTCAGGACAGAATGCTACTGGAACATGGCCATACAGCCTGAAAATATAACAGCAACCCTGTGATTCTGGCCATGAAAACCTTCAACAACAAACTGGGTAACACTCCAGACAATCAAAAGAAAATGAGGTCCTTCCTTTGTAGTAAAGACTAAAACATTCTGAAAGGAGGGATCTGAATCTTTAGGATATAGTGCTTACAGCTCCCTTTACTGTATCATTAAGAGAACCATAACTTTTAATGCATTCCTTTAATTGTGATATCATAAATTCTAGTGCTGTGCACATAACACTAGACCAAAAATTGTGCAAACTGGGTTAAAAGAGATAGTGAAAATCCAGAAAGATTAGCAGATGTGCATCATAGTTAAATTAGAAAGTTCAGTGTCAGGATTACTGAACTACATATTGTCCAACGTGTGGTTATAGTCTCACCTCAAATTTCTGCCTCAGTTCAGCATTTCCATCCTCATCAGCTTCTGGTATTGGAACATTGTAATATTCACCCTCTTCCTGGTTAAGTAGTTTGTACCTATAGATCACAAACACAAACATTTCCTAGTCTTTCATGGCACGAAAAGGACCTTTTTTTCAGCTGAGATGGGACCTTGCATAGCAAATCTACACTTTAAAGCTACAAGTAACACAGCCTCTCTCCTTACTAAGCCTGGACAAAGCAGGTCATGCAGCTGGTACCAGGCCTGCTTTAGCCTTTTAAGAATGGGAGAGAATTGATAATTGTCTTGCAGTAAGTATCCACAAGAAATAACATGAAGAAGAACGATGATTTGTCAATATCAAAGCAGTGTGCATCTATTATTGATTCCAACTTTATCACACACCCCAAAACAACAAAGGAAATCATACAATATAATATAAATAGGATATAGTTAGGAAACCTTTACGTGTTTGATAAGGGTTTATCTTAGTAAAAGGATAAATGACATATCAATAATGTGTGCTGGGCCATCACAAAAACTCTTACCATCCACATGCCGGTGATTTAATGAGTTCTGACACCCCAAAAGAAAGAGAGCCCATGAAATCATTCCTAGTTGTTCGGTCCCAATCCCAAACTTCCACGGACAACCTTCTATCTTTGTCTGTAGGCTTTAATTTACTGCAAAGAAGACCAGAAAAATATTTTGGTATATTTTTGAAACACAATGAAACATACAAAACAACACAGAAATTGGAAGAAAAAAATATATTCCATTTTAACTTACAACTTGAATGTCTCGTTCCAATGAGGATTAAGTGTGGAGCGGATGGTTTTTGTTTTTTGTTTACTCTCATTCTTGGGATCTGGAATAAGTTTCAGCTTCACATATGGGTCTGAAAGTCCATTTGGATCCATCGGAATTAGATTCCTTGCATCTCTCACTGTGGATACAAAAACCCAATCTGAATTATAATATATTCAATTAAAATCATGCTTAGCTACTAGGCATATAGTATTATAATCATGGATATTTAAGATGATAGCTCCATTATCCTTAGCATCTCAGGATTATTAGGGATCTTAAGTTTATGTAAGAAAGAGGTAAAGGGAGAGAACAGGTGGTTGTACAGCAGTTTCATAGCACTTTTATAATGACACATTGGAAGAAAAACATATTTTCCTGCTCTTCTCCATCTCTCCAAGTTGCATTGGCTTCACTGGCAGAAAGGAAATTTCCTATTGGCCTATGTGGAGGAATGGAACTTCTTGCAAAACTATACAAATACCGACTTAATCTGATTGCAGGCACTTCCCTTACATCTCCTCCACATGGTTTGGGTCCAGGTTACCTACAGATTGCCTTCTCTTGTATAATCCTTGCCCCCATTGAGGTCTCTGGTGGGTGGGAACTCCAGCCAGCCAGAACCCGACTGGTGACTGTCAACCAGAGGGCATTTTCATCAGCCGCCCCATAATTGTGGAGTGACCTGCCTGAAGAGCTATGACAGCTAAATGAGGTGTTGGAATTTAAAATGCAATTGAAGACCCATCTATTCCGGCAGGCCTACCCAATCAACTTTCAATCACGAGTTTTGATTTACATTTTATTGCCACTATATGTCAATTCTGTAGCTGTGTTTGATACAAGTTTTCATATGTGTGTGTGCACGCGTGTGTGTTTATGTAATTTGGTAATTTACTGTATTTTATGAACATTTGTTTTTTAGTTTGTTGTACTCAAGGTGCCAGGAGAGGCAGGTTGTTGTTGTTGTTAGCAGCAGCAGTAGTAGTAGTAGTAGTAATAGTAGTAAGAACATTAGGAACAGCCCTTCTTGTTCAGGTTTAAACCAAAGTCGTCAAAACTTGACAACAACTGGACAGCACATTCCCTTTTGGGGCTACCATATCTACCAAGATCAGTAGCATGAGATAAAGGAGGTCTCCAGATGTTCAGGTACTTCTTATAACTCCTTATTGGCCATTGCATGCCTCTAATGTATGAAATACGTAAGAGCAAAGAAATGGGGTGGGGAGAAGACATTTAAGATTTGTTCTTAAGTTGCATTTGAATGTAAGTTGGAACAAGTACATTCTTAAGTATAATTCCAACCAAAATATTTTTTAAAGTTTTTGGATCACCTAGGGAAGCCCTGTGGTCAGGCCCGTAGCCAGGATTTCGTTTCGGGGGGGGGGGGGGCCTGAATTTTTTTCAGGGGGTGTTTCGGGGGGGCTGAGTCTGAGTGAAAGAGGGTCTACCCTAGCAAACCTTTTGTATCATTACCCCAATACCCCCATGCATATGGGATATATTGAATATGGTGATCAGATCATGATATGAATAAACATAACAGTTTAAGTAATGCACCAGTAAGGCCTTTTCGCAAACCACCATGAGAATTTCGGGGGGGCTGAAGCCCCTCGAGCCCCCCCCTCCCCCCAGCTACATGCCTTCCTGTGGTGTTTATTTTGCTATCTGTGCCCCTGTTCAGAAGAAGTAACCTCATTTTTTATCCCTGTGACAATTGGGTTTTGAAAATTTTGGCTTGTCGTGAAAACAAGGACTCAGGAGAAAGTTGAGACCCCTTTTTCCCATGATAACTCCTACAGGAGTGGATTTTCCTTCCTCAGGTTAAATTTTCTCTCACTTTCTGATGTAATGAGTTGTATGTAAGTCCAATTTCTGTAAATTGGGAGCTGCCTGTAATAATAACTTTTCTAAGCTTTGTGCCAGACATCTTTACTGCCATGATTTTCCAAAGGCTTTATGGGTAGGGGCACTCCAGATTTGGATCTGCAACTATTATAAATATGCTGGGTAAATATGTGTCAAGGACATATGCCATTTTAAGAGATACAAGCTTAAATTAGACAGTTTTCTTCCCAGTAGGTCAAGAATATGTTAAACACCTGGTATTCTGACCTGAACATGGAGTTGAGTATCAGGAGAAAAGCTAATGCTGAAGCCGTGCAAAGAGCTGAAATGATGCATTTAGTAGGTGTGAGCAAAGTGAGAGGAATAACTTGCTTATAAACTTAGAAAACAATTGTGCCTTCTTCTTTCCCTTTTTTAAGGAAGTCAACTGCATGGATATTCAACATTTTATTTACTATTTCCATCACAATGCTGTCAGCCCACCAGTATTAATGGAATGCTTACAAAACCTGAAGCCTCACATTGAAAAAACTGTTGTGCTGACCTGACCAAAACATAATTCCAAAAGTACATTATTATGCAAATTAGTTAATGCACTCATATTAATCTCAACCATAAACCGGCACATTACAATTCACCAAAAGCAGATAAACTGGATTCAGAAACTGGATTATATGGCAGTGTAGATGGGGCCTAAGTAACAGCATGTTCTTCTCACAATGACTTAAGGTGTGCATTGATCCACACAGCCCTGTTAATGTGATGGGCCAGTATAATGAGGGAATTTATTGTGGAAACTTTTGCTGTAGAGACATTAGCCGTTATGTCTATCTTAGTATTCCTGAAGTTAATACCATCTGTTTTCAGTACAGAACATTCAGTTTATATTCATTTGAAAGAGAACACAAAAGCATTGCTCAGAATTTTAATAAAGCTAAAATTTTGGAGAAGTTTAAGAAGCCATCAAAGAAACTTTCCCATCTAAAAGAATAACAGGCAAATGACTTCAGGTCTAACAGGGTGACCTTAAAATTAAAATTTAATGACTGCTGAAAAAAAGCCTTCCTTCCATAAGATGGAAATCCGGACTCTCTGTTTTTAGCATATCTCTTTTTGTCCTGGCTTGAAAAGAATATAATAATATTATGAGATCAAACTGCAATGAGCACTTCTTCCATCACAAGAGCATCAGAAGCATCCATCAAGCCAATATGGTGTAGTGCAGTGGTTCTCAACCTGTGGGTCCCAAGATGTTTTGGCCTTCAACTCCCAGAAATCCCAACAGCTGGTAAACTGGATGGGATTTCTGGGAGCTGTAGGACAAAACACCTGGGGACCCACAGGTTGAGAACCACTGGTGTAGTGGCTCAAATGTTGGACTAGGTCTGATTTAGCACAGTTTGACTCCACTTTAACTACCATGGCTCAATGCTATGGAATCCTGTAATTTGAAGTTTAGTAAAGCACCAGCAATTACTTGCAGAAAAGGCTAAAGATATCATAAAACTGCAACCCCCAGGATTCTACAGTATTGAGACAAGGCAGTTAAAGTGGTGTCAAACTGCATTAATTCTGCACTAGAGATGCAGCCTTGGATTCTTAGAGATGCCAGTCTCAATACCTGCTCTGCCACAGAAACCATGGTTAAGTACATTCAGTCAGCTTTAGTGGAAGCAATGATAAATCTCCTTTGAATAAATCTTGCCAAGAAACCCCTTGGATAAGCTCACTATGAATTGGAGTCAACTTGAAGGAACATAACAATAATAATTTGAACCCTAAGTTATGGTTACTTTAAACTACAGAGAGTCAGAATTGCTGCCACACAAACAATACAGCAGATATGTTTTCCATTGCTCCAGAAGACAGAACTAGAACCAATGAATAGAAATTTGGGAGAAAATACATTTTGTTGAAACAATGGAGAAACCTCCCAATGATGAGGGTATCTCGGGTGATGAGCACCAGGTATACTTGGGAATAATGGTGGATTTTAAATTTCCATCTTCATTTGGATTTACACCAAAAGATGGGGGGTGGCTAAATGCAGTACACCGAGATGCCCTCCAAGGTCCTTATACAATTTTAGTTCTAACAAACAAGCTATCTATATATACCACCACTTCAAGTGTTTGTTTCCTTTCATCATAGTTAAAACTAATTACAGTTTGCTAGAGTCAAGAGATATGGCAAACTGCAAGTGAAAGCTTCTGAAATCCTCCTCATTGTTATGTATAAAGGTAAGTACATATGAACCCAGCACCCTGCATAGTTCATTTTAGCAATGCCAAGTATATAATATTGTATCTGAACCTGCCCTATATGAAAAAGGGCAGTATCCCAGTGCTTGTGAACATTCTCACCAACCTGTCTTCATTTTAATTTTTAAAGTTACTGCCACAATAGTTTTGTTCTCTTTCTTCGATGCAAGGAAAACCGGGAAAGTAAGAGTGGCAGACGAATCTGGAAGCAAGAATCTGGGACGCACAAGTATGCTTGCTCACACTATGGTTAGATTAAGGACGTTATCCCGCTTTCCTTCACTTCTCCCCCTTCTCTCCCACTTGTGAGATGTCGTCAATAAATTTCTAATCTAATGCTCACATAGGAACATGATGTGTTGCAAAAGCTGCATCTATGAAAGGCAAAACTACAGTAGGCCTTCCATATTTGTAGGTCTGACCTTTGCAGATTGGCTTATTCATTGATTTAATCTCTAGATCAGTGATTCTCAACCTGTGGGTCCCCAGGTGTTTTGGCCTACAACTCCCAGAAATCCCAACCAGTTTACCGGCTGTTAGAGAATTTCTGGGAGTTGAAGGCCAAAACATCTGGGGACCCATAGGTTGAGAACCACTGCTCTAGATCTTTCAACATACTTCTATGATCAACTCTACTTTGGAGGGCCTAGATCAGTGGTTCTCAACCTGTGGGTCTCCAGATGTTTCGGTCTTCAACAACCAGAAATCGGGACAGCTGGTAAACTGGCTGGGATTCCTGGGAGTTGTAGGCCAAAAACTCACAGGTTGGGAACCACTGCTCTAGAGATTCTTACTAAGGATATTTCTCCAACCTGAAGGACATTTGTAGGTCCTTCAGTGCAATTCTATGGTCAACATGAGCTGGAGGACTTACAAATGCCAAGAAAAGGATCAAAGAGGTGCTGTCCCTCAATGAGAAGAACTCCTTCTTCCCATGAAGTAGAATGGCGACCCATGGCAGCTCTTATACCAGAGGATGTTTTTCCTCATTCCATTTTTTGTAACACTTCCCACACCATTCTGCATGTTCCCAGATCTCTGGAACAGATCTACACAGGGCTAAACGGAAAAGAAGAATTAACACACACAAACCCTGAAAATCTCCAGCCTTTTTTCTTCTATTGAGTTTGTACTGTGATTAGAGTTTTTACTGCTTCATTTCATTTCTGTTGCCTCAGGGATAATAAAGAAAAGGGGGGCGAAAGAGGGGAGGGAGGAGATGCAAGCAGATTATTTGGCCCATGCTTTTTGTTAATGCCCAAAGACAGAAAATCTCAGTTGTGAACCAACACAACAAACACCAGGCAACACACAGGCTAATATTTCACATACTTTTATTACTCCCCGGTGGTAAATCACAACTCAGAATGCCTCCCAAACTGGCTGGTGGAAAGCATGACTCTTCCTTCCCCTCTTTATAAAAATAAGGGCATGAATCCGGTGGGAGTTACAATGGTACACTGTTGTTTTTGTCTGTCAGAGACAATAAACAATGAAAAGCAAAGCCTGGGCATATCACACAAACAAAACACTGAAGTCTGCATAAGTTTTCAGTTTTTTAAAAGTCCAACAGAACTGTCTTTCATTCTGCAATATGAAAGCTGGCACCAGTTGCCCCACTCATTTTGTAACAAGCCTAAGTTATCCATATTAATTTGCTAAAACTGTTTTGTAATCTTCAGACTGAACCCTTTAAATCTATATACAGCACTAAGGGAACTAACAAATAAACAATGTGCTGAGGGGAGAAAAACAGAACTGGCATTACTGTAAATCTCTACTAAAAGTTGTCAATTGGATTTATAAGAGTTCCTGGAAAACAACTCCCTAATTAGAAAAAAAAAGATGTAGGAAAGTCTATCATTGTTGAACTGGGGTTCATTGTATGGCATGAGAAAATTTGTTTTGGATTTGCATATGTGTGCCTGATACAGAATTGTGTCTGATGTGAGTGGTTATGCCAGTGAAACTAAATACCTGGTCCTAATTGTATTGCTGGACTACAAATCCCATCAGCCTTGTTAACACAGTGGAGAGTCACATCTTTATTTCTGAATTAAGCTATAGGGAATCACCACCTCAAGTGCCCAAACCTAAAAATTAACATCAAAGTTGTATTTTGACTGTAATGGAAATTATGCTTGTGATATAAAGATAACCCGTGCATGCATGGCTACAGAAACACATCAGTATTTATTATTATCTCCTGATTTTTTAAATCTGTATTGCATTAAATGCTATTCTAGAAAGCTCTCTACATTTCAAAACTATTTTTCAGAGATACAAGAGGACAGAGCAAGAAAATGTGGCTACAGATCTTAGGTAAAAGTAAAGGTTTTCCCTTGACATTAAGCCCAGTCATGTCCGACTTGGGGGGTGGTGAAGCATCTCCATGTCTAAGCCAAAGAGCTGACATTGTCCATAGAACACCTCCAAGGTCATGTGGCCGGCATGACTGCATGGAGCGCCGTTATCTCATGATAGTTAAAATATTAATAAAACATTGTAGCACTATCATTTAACTAAACTATGATTCTAATTAACATTCATTTACATATGTCTTAAATATAGATTAGTTATATTTTATGCATCCTCAAACACAGTAACAGTGCTATAGTAGAAATGACAGCAACATTAAATGAAAAACTTGTGTAGTATTTCAGAATTATACTCAGAAGCAACCAATCCTCATGATGAATAGATAATAAGGACTGCAAGGAACCTAAGAAATTAAATATATTAATATCTTTAGTAAATATAAATAAAATGAAGCATCTATCTGGAGGGAGACATGGGCAACCAAGTTGGTAAAAGATTTGGAAGCACTATAGGCAACAGTTTAGGGAGCTGGGCACACTATTTGAAGACAATAACTGGGATTAACTTGAACCCCAATGTTTCCTAAAAAGCAATGTATTGAGCACAAATCCTAAGCCAGTGTTTCTCAACCTGTGGGTCCCCAGGTGTTTTGGCCTACAACTCTCGGAAATTGCAGCCAGCTTACCAGCTGTTAGGATTTCTGGCAATTGAAGGCCAAAACATCTGGGGACCCACAAGTTGAGAACCACTGCCTTAAGCATTCATTAGTCCCTGTGCAAATATAAAGTCTACCAACATATGAAGATTGGTGTCTGGGGTGGCAATGATTGCAGATTACATATTCCTTCTTCTGATAAATGAAAAATATCTGCATAGAGATTCAGGGGGAAAGATATTAATAAAAATGCATTCTTAAAAGAAAAAAGGAGACATAGGGCTAAATCCAATTATAGCCCCAGGTAGAGCAAGCTCATTGAGATAAAGCAGACTTGTTAGTCACCACTTACATAACACCGTTTTATTTCAACTTACAAAAATGCCATTGATTCATATTAATTGAACTTACACTTGGATTTAGTGCATTCATTCTTGCAAAATGGCAATTTAAGTATGTCGGTGGTAGAACAGTTCGTAACGGCTCCGTGAACTGTAAGAGTCCAATACAAAGGTCTTTGGGGGGGGGGGGGGGGGGAGTTATGTTGTCATGATGAGACTCATAACTTGTATGTACTCAACAACTTGTATGTATTCAACAGGATGTACCCTTGAAGAGTAATATGGGATTGAATTTTTTAAAATATAATTAAAAGTACTTTGGCCACATCATGAGGAGACAGGAAAGCTTAGAGAAGACAGTTGTTGTTGTTCATTCGTTCAGTCGTCTCCGACTCTTCGTGACCTCATGGACCAGCCCACGCCAGAGCTCCCTGTCGGCCGTTACCACCCCCAGCTCCCTCAAGGTCAGTCCAGTCACTTCAAGGATGCCATCCATCCATCTGGCCCTTGGTCGGCCCCTCTTCCTTTTGCCTTCCACTTTCCCCAGCATAATTGTCTTCTCTAAGCTTTCCTGTCTCCTCATGATGTGGCCAAAGTACTTCAACTTTGTCTCTAGTATCTTTCCCTCCAGTGAGCAGTCGGGCTTTATTTCCTGGAGGATGGACTGGTTGGATCTTCTCGCAGTCCAAGGCACTCTCAGAACTTTCCTCCAACACCACAGCTCAAAAGCATCGATTTTCCTTCGCTCAGCCTTCCCTAAGGTCCAGCTCTCACATCCGTAGGTGACTACAGGGAATACCATGGCTTTGACTAGGCGGATCTTTGTTGTCAGTCTGATGTCTCTACTCTTCACTATTTTATCGAGACTGGACATTGCTCTCCTCCCAAGAAGTAAGCGTCTTCTGATTTCCTGGCTACAGTCTGCATCTGCAGTAATCTTTGCCCCTAGAAATACAAAGTCTGTCACGGCCTCCACGGTTTCTCCCTCTATTTCCAGTTGTCAATCATTCTTGTTGCCATAATCTTGGTTTTTTTGACGTTTAGCTGCAACCCGGCTTTTGCGCTTTTTCTTTCACCTTGATTAGAAGGCTCCTCAGCTCCTCCTCGCTTTCGGCCATCAGAGTGGTGTCATCTGCATATCTGAGGTTGTTAATGTTTCTTCCAGCAATTTTCACCCCAGCTTTGCATTCATCAAGCCCCGCACATCGCATGGTGTGTTCTGCATACAAGTTAAAAAGGTTGGGTGAGAGGATGCAGCCTTGCCGTACGCCTTTCCCAATCTTGAACCAGTCTGTTGTTCCGTGGTCAGTTCTGACTGTTGCTACTTGGTCCTTGTACAGATTCCTCAGGAGAGAGACAAGGTGGCTTGGGATGCCCATCCCACTAAGAACTGGCCACAATTTATTATGATCCACACAGTCAAAGGCTTTAGAATAGTCAATGAAGCAGAAGTAGATGTTTTTCTGAAACTCCCTGCCTTTCTCCATTATCCAGCGGATATTGGCAATTTGGTCTCTCGTTCCTCTGCCTTTTCTAAACCCAGCTTGAACATCTGGCCACTCTCTCTCCATGTCTTGCTGGAGTCTTCCTTGAAGGATCTTGAGCATTACCTTACTGGCATGAGAAATAAGGGCCACTGTATGAAAGTTTGAGCAGTCTTTAGCATTTCCCTTTTTTGGTATGGGGATATAAGTTGATTTTTTCCAGTCTGATGGCCATTCTTGTGTTTTCCATATTTGCTGGCAAGTGGCATGCATCACCTTGACAGCATCATCTTTTAAGATTTTAAACAGTTCAGCTGGGATCCCGTCGTCTCCTGCTGCCTTGTTGTTAGCAATGCTTCTTAAGGCCCATTCAACCTCACTCCTCAGGATGTCTGGTTCTAATTCATTCACCACACCGTCAAAACTATCCTCAATATTATTATCCTTCCTATACAGATCTTCTGTATAGTCTCGCCACCTTCTCTTGATCTCTTCAGCTTCTGTTAGGTCCCTGCCATCTTTGTTTCTTATCATACCAATTTTTGCCTGAAATTTACCTCCAATGTTTCTAATTTTCTGGAAGAGGTCTCTTGTCCTTCCTATTCTGTTGTCTTCTTCCACTTCCATGCATTGCTTATTTAAAAATAGTTCCTTATCTCTTCTGGCTAACCTCTGGAATTGCGCATTTAACTGGGCATATCTCCCCTTATCCCTGTTTCCTTTTGCTTTCCTCCTTTCTTGGGCTACTTCCAGTGTCTCAGCAGACAACCATTTTACCTTCTTGGTTTTCTTTTTCTTTGGGACGTACTTTGTTGCCGCCTCCTGAACAATGTCTCGGGCTTCTGTCCATAGTTCTTCTGGGACTCTGTTTACTAAATCTAGTCCTTCAAATCTGTTCTTCACTTCCACTGTATATTCGCTAGGAATGTTAGTGAGATCATATCTAACTGGTCTGTGTATTTTCCCTGATCTCTCTAGTTTTATTCTAAATTGAGCAATAAGAAGTTCGTGATCTGAGCTACAGTCAGCCCCAGGTCTTGTTTTCACCGACTGGATGGATGTCCGCCACCTTTGGCTGCAAAGGATGTAGTCAATCTGATTTCGGTGTTGACCATCTGGTGAGGTCCATGTATAAAGCCATCTTTTAGGTTGTTGGAAGTGAGTATTCGTTATACACAGCGAGTTTTCCTGGCAAAATTCTATCAGCCTGCGTCCCGCTTCATTTTGTTCTCCCAGACCATGCTTGCCTGTGATCCCAGTTGTCATTTGACTTCCCACCTTGGCATTCCAGTCTCCTGTAATGAAAATAATGTCTCTTTTTGGTGTATTATCCAGTAGGTCCTGCAGATCCTCATAGAACTGATCTACTTCTGCTTCTTCAGCAGCTGTGGTTGGGGCGTATATTTGGATCACTGTAATGTTGAAAGGCTTTCCTTGCACTCGAATTGAGATCATTCTGTCATTTTTTGGGTTGTATCCAAGCACCGCTTTAGCGAATTTCTTATTAATTATGAAGGCTACTCCATTTCTTCGATGTTCCTCTTGTCCGCAGTAGTAGATCTGGTGGTAATCTGATGTGAAGTGGCCCATTCCAGTCCACTTCAGTTCGCTGACCCCCAGAATGTCTATCTTTAGTCTTGACATCTCACCAATAACAACATCCAATTTGCCCTGGCTCATAGATCTTACATTCCAGGTTCCTATGGTGTGTTGATCTTTAGAGCATCGGATTCGTCGTTCACCTCCAGTACCATCGGCCGCTAGCCTTCCTTTCGGCTTTGAGCTAGCTGCGTCATCACATCTGGGGCTAGTTGAACTTATCCTCTGCTCCTCCCCAGTAGCATTTTGGCCATCTTCCGACCTGGGAGTCCCATCTTCCAATGGCATACCGACATATCTCTGGTTGTACTGGTCCATTTAGTTTTCTTGGCAAGGATACTGGAGTGGTTTGCCATTGCCTTCCCCAGGGATCACGCTTGGTCTGACCTCTCTGCCACAACCGTCCCGTCTTGGGTGTCCCTTCACGGTTTCGCTCATGACATCATTGAGGTGCTCAAGCTCCAGCGCCCCGACAAGGCGGTGATCCTTTGCTGAAGAGAGAAGACAGTTATGCTGGGGAAAATGGAAGGAAAAAGGAAGAGGGGCCAACCAAGGGCAAAATGGATGGGTGGCATCCTTGAAGTGACTGGCTTGACTCTGAAGGAGCTGGGGTAGGTGACGGCCGACAGGGAGATCTGGCGTGGGCTGGTCCATGAGGGCATGAAGAGTCAGAAATGACTGAACGAATGAACAACAACAAAATTAAAAAAGTAACACCTCGACCTCACAGACTTTCAGGAAGGAATTTGTTAAGCAAACTTAGTAAGCAATTGAAAAGACAATTTGTGAAATGTCACACCTGTATTATGGCTTCCATGTATATAAAACCCATTACAATATCATGACTTTTTGCCTTAAATATAGCTAGATTAAAATGGGGGATGACTATATTGCAAAGTGAATTTTAATTTGAGGTGAAATGTCTGCCACAGAAATTCGGAGCTCTGTCTCCATTCTAGGCAGAATATTGAACTGTGAAAAACCTATCTCCTTGCTAAATTAAATGTTGAAATATCGCTGCCCTGGACCATATGCAAATGTGTGCTTACAAAATAAGACTGGAAAAAAAAAACACTGAAAAGCAAAAATGTGACAGGAGGAAAAGAATAGAAAGGCTATCCAAGACATGTTAGTGACTGTGCTAAGCATAGGTTGCTAACAGGACAAAAAGTAATTGTTTTCCTCAATGAGATCTAAATCATTTATACTTTTGTCTACATAATTAGCATGCAGATATCCACCTTACACTCACTGATCTTGCGTTTCTTTCTTCAAAACAGCAAGATGATGACAATGTTTAGACAGAATACCAACGTATAAAAGAACCGTTGCCTCTGTCGTCCACCTCTTTGATAGCAACCTATTTTTAATGAGATAGGTCAGGCATAATTGGGAGCAGTGGTTTTTTACTTTCCAAATCAGACACTTGGCATTATTACACAATACACCATGTTAAGGGGCAGGAAGCAAATTATATATCCTCTCTGCTCCCCTCCTCCCAGCGTTTTTCTTCCATCCATGGCAGGTAACAACACCTCTTCTCTTTTGAACGCCAAAGAGAAATAAAATGAAGTGGTAAGAATGCCTCTGAGCAGGTAAAATGGTATGAGAGATGCCAATAAGAGAAGGATATTTTGACTTGCTGTGGGAAGGAGAGGAACGAGGGAACTATTCTAGCCTCTCTGGGAAGAAAATGTCAAAGACTGGGAGTAGTCACTGAGACCCATCTACACACACTTGAAAACCCAGTAGAAAGTGGGATTAAAGGGGGGGAGGGGGAGGCTGTAAAATGCATAACCAAAAGATGTGCTTAATTGTGGGATGGCATGAAAATAATGTGACAAAAAAGCATAAAATCTGACATCAGGCAAAACATGCACTGCTACGGAGCACTGGATGTCCCAGCACTCCCTTGTGGTATGCTGGTGTAAACTGTTCCAGTGCTTCTCCTCATTTTAAAATCCTGAAACAGTGATGTGGGATGTAAACAGATGGTGCCATGGACACATCAAGTGGCTAAATGGAAACACAAAAGGAAGGCAATTCTCATGAGAACTCTCTCCAACCATTTCTTTGATCTTAAGGTAAAGGTAAAGGTAGTCCCCTGACATTAAGTCCAGTCATGTCTGACTCTGGGGTGTGGTGTTCATCTCCATTTCTAAGCCGAAGAGGCAGCGTTGTCCGTAGACACCTCCAAGGTCATGTGGCCGGCATGACTGCATGGAGCGCCGTTATCTTCCCGCTGGAGCGGGAAGATAACGATCTTCCCTATTGATCTACTCACATTTGCATGTTTTCGAACTGCTAGGTTGGCAGAAGCTAGGGCTGACAGCGGAAGCTCACGCCGCTCCCCGGAATCAAACCTGTGACCTTTCAATCAACAAGCTCAGTAGCTCAGTGCTTTAACCCACTGCGCCACCGGGGGCTCCTTTCTTTGATCTTATTTCCTGTGTATTTCGGAAAGGAAATAGAGATTGAAATTACACAGTGGGCAGCAGCATGTTGCAGGTAAATAACCCCAAAGGAAACAGGGTTTAATGGGGCAAACCTGGAAACACCGGGAGTGAGGGAGAGGAGGAATGACAGAAAATCTGCTTGTGAACGCTTAATTATATCTGCAGCAGTGCTGCAACTCTGGCGAAATGCTTACAAGGTGCAGCACATCTCAGAGTCATTAAGAAAAAATAAATAAAAGAAAATTTCCAGTGGATGTCTCCTTGTACGTTTTTTTGTGGTTTCCTTTAATTAACCATTTTTTTCTGGATGCCATGGGGCCATTTTCTGGGCTGAGAGCTCCATGTGTGGACTCTCCTTGCAGTATTGGGATTTTTAATCCCACTTCCTTACTCCACATTAAGCACCTGAGAAGAACTTCTCCCTAATTACCACCAAATGAGATTGAGATAGTGGTGGGACAGAGAGAAACCTTTCTACTAAAGATATTAGTGCTGTAATGGGCTCATAGCCAGGGTCCAAGATATATAACATTACTTTTGGACTATTACTACAAGAGGGACTACCATTTTAGCTTCTGTTATGTTTCACTAAGTTTATTTTACTTTGAGCAGTTATATTTTTGCTTAATGCCCCCAAATCCTGGAATGAGATAGGCAGGAAGTCAAACTCCTAATGAAATACAAATACTAAACATATAGAAGATAAGGGTAAATTTTAATTGCCTTGTATTATTGTGTCTGTTATTGCTTGTATTGATGTATTGTGGGCTTGGCCTCATGTAAGCCGCACCAAGTCCCTTGGGGAGATGGTAGCGGGGTACTAATAAAGTTATTATTATTATTATTATTATTATTATTATTATTATTATTAATTATTTCTCCATGACTACCAGGATTTACAAACCTCATGTACCTAATTAATATTGCACAGAACCACATTTGTGTTGCTTTAAGACAGTGGTTTGTTGATACTGACATCTGCAATAGACAATATTTAGTTTGTTCCTTATATACTCTTATATTGCTAGAAGCTTAATTCAAGCAATACAGGAATATATAATGCATATGATAACTCCTTCAGTGTCATTGTTATTTCTTTGCTATTAGTCATGATGTGTTGGAACCAAAATTAAATTATGAAGATCTCTCCTTATCATAATACTTCTGATATCAATAGCACCTTCTTAAAAAGAGTTTAATGGATCCCCCTTTTGTGCAAATGAAAGGAAAACTAAATACTATTTCAATGAACTGGCAATTTACAAAAATAATGAGACATTAGACCATTCTAATGATCTGCAGCAGAACCATATGACAATATCAATATGAATTATGTTTTCCTTATAGTATTCAATGTCATTATTCTTGATGCCCTTTGGCAATATGAGGCTCTGTAATACATTACTATTCTCAGTTCTGCCAAACTATTTTAATATGTCTCATGAGGGCAATGACTCTTCATTACGTTTACAGGTCTTGACTTCTGAAGGGTAATTCTATAATAACCGCAGAGCATTTAAAAGGCTCTATTTGGGCTGTGTTCTGTACCGCAAGTTACAGAAAACTGGTTCATTCTTTTTTGCCTAGAGCAAGCAGGAGATGACCTTAGCATCTAAGGGAATTATATTTATGTAGCTGTATCATATTATATTTACAGGTAGTAAATGTATTTAGTGTTGCCTGGGTATGCATTTTGTAAATCTATTTATTATAAATGCACACGGTTAGCTTTACGATTTTATGAATGTTCCCATCAGAAAATGCAACACCAGGTAAATACGCTAGTGTTTTATAAAACTTTGAGTACCCATCTTATTAGAACAGATTAACTCAGATTAATTCTTCTCTCCAAGCATAAAGAATGCACTGCTCTGAATATAGGATTCTGTTAAGGACTGAATTATTTTTCAAGCTTTGTCATCTTAAGGATTCCCTTTTCCCTTCTCCAGCTCACTTCTATCTTTGCCTGTCCCTCTGTGAAGGCCTCCCTTTGGAACAGGCATGTAGCCGGGGGGGGGGGGGCTGAGGGGCTTCAGCCCCCCCCCCCAAATTCTCATGGTGGTTCGCGAAAAGGCCTTACTAGTGCATTATTTAAACTGTTATGTTTATTCATATCATGATCTGATCACCATACTCAATATATCCCATATGCATGGGGGTATTGGGGTAACGATACAAAAGGTTTGCTAGGCTAGCCCCTCTTTCACTCAGACTCAGCCCCCCCCCGAACCCCCCCCCCCGAACCCCCCTGAAAATTTTTAGCCCCCCCCCGATTCCTTCCCACCTCAGCCCCCCCCCCCCAAACCTCCCCCCCCCCCGAACCCCCCCCTGAAAATTTTTTAGCCCCCCCCCCCCCCGAAACGAAATCCTGGCTACGGGCCTGCTTTGGAAGTATCCATAGCAATACTCTGGCTCTCTAGTACATTTCCATGTATCATCTCACTCCCTGAGGCCCCTTCACACTGCCCCTATATCCCATGATCTGATCCCAGATTATGTGCTTATCCCAGATTATCTGGCAGTTGAGAATCATATAATTCAGTTTAAAGCAGATAATCTATGATCAGATCCTGGGACATAGGGCAGTGTAGAAGGGGTCTAAGACAACCTATCTATATAATGCCCACTTGTGGTTGAATCTCATCACGTTAAAATAGTGGACGTGGCTCTTAATGAGACATGCCACATTACCACAGAATGTCTACGCCCTATATTACTGAAGAAATAGCTTCCTAAGTTCTACAGAGATACTCATAGGAACACCTCAGCAAGCAAGAGTCCAAAAGTGGCAGGTAAAACCTGGAACCTCAATTAGTGGCTGATACCAGATGAGAAGACTGAGCAGGTTGTGCTCTGGCCCAATGAGATACAGAGCTAATCTTAAGAAATGGGGCTACAAAGGGAAGTCCACAACATGCGAGTGCAGAGAAGAACAAACCACGGACTACCTATTATAATGCTGTCTGAGCCCTTTCACATGCACAGTGGAGGACCTTCTCACAGTGACACCAGAGGCAATCCAAGTGGCCAGCTTCTGGTCAAAGGAAATTTAGTATAATGCCAAGTTTTTAACTTTGTTTGTGGTTTTTCTATACATTGTAGCTGTATTCTCAATTAGTTTCTGACACAATAAATAACCCAGCCTTAACCTGAAAGAAGGCACAGTTGTGCCCCTTATACTATTTACAGAGGAGAGGGAGCATTTAGAGTTAAAACATACTCCATCGACCACCCCAAATGTGGAGAAGTGAGGTGGTATTCTTTAGGATTTCACAAGCAAACCTTGCAGGAATCACTTTCCTCACCTTTACACCATAGCCATGATTTGTTACAGGACTCAGGGTCACCTACATTTCAGATCTATGGCTGCATCTACTCTGTAGAATTTATGCAGTTTGGCACCACTTAAACTGTAATGAAAATGGAAGGAAAAAGGAAGAGGGACCAACCAAGGGCAAGACAGATGGATGGCATCCTTGAAGTGACTGGCTTGACTCTGAAGGAGCTGGGGGTGGTGACGGCCGACAGGGAGCTCTGGCGTGGGCTGGTCCATGAGGTCACAAAGAGTCGGAAGTGACCGAACAAATAAAAAACAACAACAAACTGTCATGAATGAATGATATGGAATTCTAGTAGTTTTACGTTGACTTTAGCTGTCTCTGCTAGAGAGTGCTGTACGTAGCAGCCATTAATCCATGGCAATTCAAGTGGTGTCAAACTGAATTCACCATATGTAGATGCAGCCTATGTGAACAGATAACATTAAGATGAATTTTCCAAAAAACTGAAAGCAAGTATTTACATAAATGGAAAGCAAAGGAAATGTAAAATCTGATTGCTACAGTACTTCAACTCTGGTGGAGGCATGACTGCAATCAGCCGGAAGGAGCATCAACAGCGAGGATTTCTGCAACACTACATTAAACATAATCATAATCCCCTGGTTGTGATCCTTTGGTAATATTTACTCAGAAACAAATATCACTCAGCTGAAGGTCCTTCCAATGTTAATTCAAAAGTTCCTCCTCACAAGTTCTGAATATTTTATTGCTTCCTGGCATGATATATGCACTCTCTGAATTGCTTCTTCCGTTTCTATAGTTTTCATGATTTGACTCTAATAGGAGCATTAATAAAAAATGTATATTTTCTAATGGGAGCATTCATAAAAGAGTGTTACTAATTAACTAAATGATATTACCTAACACTCCAAAACAAACAATGCATTTTTCAAATAGCCTGGGCACCACTGGGTAGCCAAGCTAGTCTCAAATAAAACACACACTTCCGCATTGAGTGTCATTGACACTGTTACTACGAAAATGATAATCTTGTAACTGGAAGAGCTACTGTAGAAAATAAGCTGCTTCCTCGCTGTCGATTTGACTTCCCACTGGTACATTAATAGAAAAAGGCCTTTATAGTTCTTTGCATAATCTAATCTGATAAATGGTGCTTTTTCACCGACTATACAGAAACATATTTTACATTTTATGGGCTTTGGATTCAGATGTGTCAATATAGTTGAAGGGGATTCAATTTAGTTAGCTTGAGGCATTACCTAGCAATAAGATTTATCAGGCTACTATTTGTACATTATAGCACAATATATCTATTCATTAAAAAACACAGGGAGAAGATTAATAATAAAAACAAGCAAAGGCATTTAGAATGCAAGAGAAGAGAAACAGAAATTTACTAGTTTATATACCCTTTGGCAGTACTGAAAAGGAACCCAAAGACAGTGAAAAGAATGTCTACAGACTGATTCTGGTTTACAGCTTTCTACCTTAACTGACATCCATGATCGCATGCTAGACAGATATAATCATAGAATCAGAGTTGGAAGAGACCTCATGGGCCATCCAGTCCAACCCTCTGCCAAGAAGCAGGAATATTGCATTCAAAGCACCCCTGACAGATGGCCATCCAGCCTCTGTTTAAAAGCTTCCAAAGAGGGAGCCTCCACCACGCTTCGGGGCAGAGAGTTCCACTGCTGAATGGCTCTCACAGTCAGGAAGTTCTTCCTCGTGTTCAGATGGAAGCGCCTCTCTTGTAGTTTGAAGCCATTGTTCCGCGTCCTAGTCTCCAGGGAAGCAGAAAACAAGCTTGCTCCCTACTCCCTGTGGCTTCATCTCACATATTTATACATGGCTAACATATCTCCTCTCACCCTTCTCTTCTTCAGGAACATGCCCAGCTCCTTAAGCCGCTCGTCATAGGGCTTGTTCTCCAGACCCTTGATCATTTTAGTCGCCCTCCTCTGGACACATTCCAGCTTGTCAATATCTCTCTTGAATTGTGGTGCCCAGAATTGGACACAATATTCCAGGTGTTGCCTAACCAAAGCGAAATAGAGGGGTAGCATGACTTCCCTAGATCTAGACACTATGCTCCTATTGATGCAGGCCAAAATCCCATTAGCTTTTTTTGCCGCCACATCACATTGTTGGCTCATGTTTAACTTGTTGTCCATGAGGACTCCAAGATCTTTTTCACACGTACTGCTCTCGAGCCAGGCCTTGTCCCCCATTCTGTATCTTTGCATTTTGTTTTTTCTGCCTAAGTGGAGTATCTCGCATTTGTCCCTGTTGAACTTCATTTTGTTAGTTTTGGCCCACCTCTCTAATCTGTCAAGATAATTTTGAATCCTGCTCCTGTCCTCTGGAGTATTGGCTATCCCTCCCAATTTGGTGTCGTCTGCAAACTTGATGATCCTGCCTTCTAACCCTTCATCTAAGTCATTAATAAAGATGTTGAACAGGACCGGGCCCAGGAAGGAACCCTACTCGTGGCACTCCGCTTGTCACTTCTTTCCAGGATGAAGAGGAAGCATTGGTGAGCACCCTCTGGGTTCGTCCATTTAACCAATTACAGATCCACCTCACCGTAGTTTTGCCTAGCCCACATTGGACTAGTTTCCTTGCCAGAAGGTCATGGGGGACCTTGTTGAAGGCCTTACTGAAATCCAGGTATGCTACATCCACGGCATTCCCCGCATCTACCCAGCTTGTAACTCTATCGAAAAAAGAGATCATAATGCCAAACTTGGATTACAAAGGAGAATAATTATCTTTATTTATACTCCACCATTCTCCCCATTGGGACTCAGGGCAGCTAACAATCCCATACTTCAGTCAAAATTTAAAAAGCACAATACAAAAGTGAAAAAACACATAGTACAGTGTGCTAAAAAAAGATTAAAATATAATGGATGCAATAAAAACAGCCTCTAAACCCCCTCTCAAAAATCCTACCCACACTTCCCCAGCAGCATGTATATCTGGTTGGTTATTTAAAGAAAGAGGTCCCCTTCCCACCTGGCCCATTAAAAGAGAAAACTACATATTTAATGCAAACATGCATATAAGAAATCATGCTTCAGCTCTCAGGTAGTCTACAGAATTAGGCCTCTTCTACACTGCCATATAAAATCATGATCATCTGATTTGAACTGGATTATATGGCAGTGTAGGCTAATATAATCCAGTTCAAAGCAGATAATGTGGATTTTACAGGGCAGAGTAGATAGGCCATTAGTTTATCACTTGACCACTTCCTCTAATTTCTATAGTATGACAAATATTTTATTATTATGCAACTCATTCTGGATCTCAAAAGGGCTGTCCAGCATGTGCAAATGCTACTAAATTCCCATTTGGAAGCAATTCTTTCAATTGTGTTAATGAAAACCATAGGGGTTTGTTCCTTGAATGCTTTGCCTGTAATACAGGGAATTTTCTGCATCCCTCACTTCCTCTTTCCTTGACCACCTTTTTATCCTTTTGAGAACTGCAGGAGCTTTACATATTCAGGACGTAAGGTCTAGCAACTGCACACATGGATATCCTATACACAGTTGGGATCCCAGTTGAAGTTTTCTAAAATAATATGATGGTGCCAATGCATGAGGGACATCTCTTTGAGGAAGGCATTCCATTAGGAGGGTGCCACAACTTTTTTGTGTATCAGGAGTGTCTTGAGAAACTGCAAGTCGCTTCTGGTGTGAGCGAATTGGCCATCTGCAAGGACATTGCCCAGGGGATGCCCAGATGTCTGATGTTTTATCATCCTTGTGGGAGGCTTCTCTCGTGTTCTCGCACTGGGAGCTGGAGCTGACAGAGGGAGCTCATCCGCACTCTCCCCGGATTCAAACCTCTGATCTGTTGGTCAGTAGGCCTGCTGGCACAAGGATTTCATCCACTGCACCACCGGAAGCTCCTTGGTGCCATCACTAAGAAACCCCTCTCTTATAGCCACCCGCCTGTCTATTTTGTCAAGGCCATTAGAAGAACGTCCTCAGCTAATGATTTTAGGGCCTGGTTAGGCAAGTAGCAAAACAATATTCTTTCAGGTAAACTGAAAGCTGCAGTATCATCTAACCCAGAGCTTTCCAAACTCTGGGGACACACTTTTGAGATATGCATCATTTTGCAACACAGTAATTCAGTTTTATAAGCAAACCAGAGATTAAACCAACACCTTATCAGAGATACGGACACATACATAAATTGTAAGAATCGAATGCATGGGGACATAACATGTCCCATGAAAACCTTTCATTCATATTTTAAAGATATTGCTGATTTCATACTGATTCAGAGGTGTCTTGTTACATTTGTGCGACACACCTACACACTGCAGCCGACATACTAATATGTCCTGATCCACAGACCGGAAAGCCCTGATCTAACTTGTTGATTATTATTATCCTACTTCACATTGTTTAACTATTAAAACATTTATTGCAAAATATAAGAAACAATTCATAAGAAGTTGGGAATGGCCCTCTATAAACATATTAAGTGGCTGGATTTATCAAGTGCTGTTAAAGGAATTGTGTTTATTAATATGCTGAAATGCACCACAGTTGAAGTCAATTTATTTAGCCATTGCAGTGAAAGGATCCTTACACATTTGACAAGTTTTCCCAAATATCTCATAATTTTTCCACAGTTTGGTTGTCTGGAGACACGTGATGAAAGGAAGAGTGATGGGACTATAAATATTTAAGTGTTTTTATTGTAAACTTTTCTTATATCTAAGCTTTAGCTGTAACTGCTTTAGCTCACCCTGACATTAAACTACAGTTCCACAGCCCTCAATGAAAATAAGTAACAGCTTTACAATGCTATCTCAAAGTCTAACATTTGTGTAAGAATTCAAGAATAGATGCCATAAAGCTTTCAGGAAGATAAGCCACAAGATTAGGATTTCCAAAAATAATTATATTGTTGACATTCTACTGACCTCTTATGATCTGGTACCTACGGGGAACATTCAAAATGGCATATAACCCATCCTGGTGTCTAGGCACTTGTCTTCAGTACTCAAGCAAAGAAAAGTGGAGATAAGAGTCCTGTCCATCCCCCAAAATGTCTATGTGTGTATGTGGCGGAGGTGTCCACTTACACAGACAGCCTCCCGCCTCCACAAACAGGGTACAGTTCCAACTACTAAGAAGTCTCCAAAGACATTCCCTCCACTGACATTGCAGGTTATAGCGAGCACCATGAACATGTTGCCCAAACACTTCCAATGTTCTCCCCAAATGCTATGGTCCACCACCCAAGGAATGATTTCATTTGGGGAGAATTTCATCCTAGATTTGATGTGTTTCCTCCACCACAGGCAGGCATCCCAGGGTCCTTGTGTGGAATTTGCATGGACCCGCCACTGCAACTCCCTTAACCTTTTCCTACCCTTTCCAATGGCACACAGCAAACACAGAGAAATTGATCAGCAACTGAACAGATTGGATGGGGTTTGGGGAACTGAGGCCAACTGTAAATACTAGCAGGATTTGGGGGTGACTGCCTTTGGCATATGGGACTTGTAGTTCACCGTTATCCATAGAACACTGAACCCAGCCAACAACAGATCTGGGTCAAACTTGCCACACACACCCAACATAGCACACTGTGCATACAGGCCTGGTTTGGGGAGGATTGACCCACGATTCTGGGAATTGTAGTTCACCCACATTGTTATGTATTTTCTAATGGGAGCATTCATAGAAAAACAAAATCACATTCTGGCTTTTTCCTAATAAATAGTGTTAGTAATTAATTAAATGAAATTGCCTAACACTCCAAAACAAACAATGCCTTTTTCAAATAACCCGGGCACCGTCGGGTACCCAAGCTAGTTTTAAAAATAAAGTAGGACCCCCTCATCTGTATGAGATACATCCCCAGATTATGTTTGGATAAACAAAACTATATACCAGGGGGCCTCAAACTTTGTAAACAGAGGGCCAGGTCATAGTCCCTCACACTGTTGGAGGGCTGGATTATAATTTGAAAAAAACATGAATGAATTCCTATGCACACTACACATATCTTATTTGTAGCGCAAAAAAACCACTTAAAAACAATACAATAATTAAAATGAAGATCAATTTTAACAAATATGAACTTATTAGTATTTCAATGGGAAGTGTGGGTCTGCTTTTGGCTGATGAGATAGGATTGTTATTGTTGTCGTTGTGGTGGTGTGCTTTCAAGTCCTTTCAGACTTAGGTTGTTACCCTGAGCGAGGACCAGGTAAATGACGTTGGAGGGCCGTGTCCGGCCCCTGGGCCTTAGTTTGAGGACCCCTGCTATATACTATACACCCTATTGTTTTCAATGGAATGAACAATGGAGATCCCAAAGGTGTAGCTTAAACCACGGATAAATAAAATAGCATATATTGGTTCCATAAGTATGAGGATTCTACTGTACCATCATTATTAAATGTAATGTTCCTAATTTGGTCCAGACTCAGAACAATGTGGCTTGATGGACGTTCACACAGCTTGTACAATTAGGTCTCAATCCAATTCCTCATCTCAACTGTATTGGCTATCCCTCCCATTAAATCAGCTGCTGAATAATTATACCATTCCCACTGATTTAATGAGTTTGACTAACAGAATGGTTGGGTGAATTTATTATTTCTCTTTGTGCTTTCTGTATGGCTCCAAGAGAAATAATGTTACTTCTTGTGGAACTGCTAAGGTCTACAGTTGAGCTCCTTTAGCTACTGTATTTGGTGAGCTGACAGAATTGAAGCTTGGTACATCTTCCAACCAGTGAAATGGTGTCGAGTGGTACTACCCACCCAAAAGGGCATTAGGTTCTCCTGAACAGGGTGCACATATATGCACATGTGCTGTAAAAGCTTTCCTGTCTAGCTTGGTGCCTTGCCAAGCAAATCTTGCTTCCTTCTGGATTTATTTTGTGGGTGTGTGTCAGGAGCAACTTGAGAAACTGCAAGTAGCTTCTGGTGTGGGAGAATTGGCCGTCTGCAAGGACGTTGCCCAGGGGATGCCCAGACGTTTCTGAAGTTTTACCATCCTTGTGGGAGGCTTCTCTCATGTCCCCGCATGGGAAGCTGGAGCTGACAGAGGGAGCTCATCCTCACTCTCCCCGGATTCAAACCTCTGACTTGTCGGTCTTCAGTCCTGCCAGCACAAGGGTTAACCCATTTTGTCACTGGGGGCTCCTTCTGGATGAATTCAGCTCTGACTTTTGATGCCTTGTTGGACAATTTTTAATTGCACAAACATGGCAAGAGACACGATAAATTAATTAATGGAACCAATGCTGGGAAAGCTGGGATCAATGCCAGAAGAAGGGCATGTGGCTCAGTGTTATTTCTGAACCAATCCCACCTGTTCTATATTCTCGGGCTAAAGCTGAATCTCAAGTGTAGAAAAGCAAACCATATTATACATCTTTCTCATATAACAACTGAAGTTGGGAACAAATATTACCTCCACTATCAGCCAGCTTTGAAACTCACATTAAAACATGTACTTACCTGATGAATCATAAATTTTATAGGGATCAGAGTGGTCATAACAAAATAATATAATCGTAAGTATTTTAAAAAGCAAATGGAGATGTACCATAACTTGGCAAGAACATAAAGTAGGAAAAGGCACAGTTCCTCCGTCTGCTAATAATTTACAGCCATTGTGAGCAATCAGGTTGAGCAATGGCCTAGAAATGTCATAAATAAGTTAAAGGAAATATGTTATGCACTGTCTTGAAAACCATTTGGTTCAGGACAAATGCTCACTGAGAGATGGAGCAGCAACAGGAAATAGTTGTTTTTGAAAGTAGATAGCCACAAAATGGTTGTGTGTTCAGCATTTTGCCCCATTACAATTGTAAACAAAAATGTACAAATATGTCATCAGCGTTTCTTATGGCTATCTACAAATATACTTAAATTGCTAATTAATCTCATATAATTTCTTATAGACAGTGTTATTTGTGTGTTCTATGCTCATCAATCCATTGTTCTTGTTTTGTTATATGCCTTCAAGTTGATTTCAAATTACCTACCATGAGGTTTTCTTGGCAAGACTTGTTTGGGGGGAAGGGATGCCAATAATGGTAAGTTACACAGACAAAGTTAAAAACAGGTCAAAAGCCATATCCAAATTCCATTCCTTATTTTATGCAGAAATCTAATAATATATTCACTTTAAATCAGTGGTTCCCAACCTTTTTGTGACCAGGGACTACTTGACCAGGGACTGCTTTGACTATGGACCACTCTCCAACATTAGTACCAAAAGGGTTATGAATCAGTTTTTGGGCAACTTTAGATTCAGTTTGGTTATTTGAGGTGCTGATTCAGAAATTTGCATTGGATAGACCACATCAGCTCTAGTTTCTGATACAGAAGATATGCGATCCAGTAGGCACCATCTGCTCACCTACTGAAAACCATATTTAGTAATCTAGAGCTGATGTGATAGTAGTAATCTTTTGTAGGTAGTCAGCCTCTCTCCTCCCGACATCCACATTGCCTTGGCAATATGAGAGGGTTTCGTGAGACCAGTCGGTCTCGTTGCCAAGTGGTTTCGAGGCAACGGTGTAGTAATGGTAAGTCCGCGGACCAAATTTTCATTCTTGTGGACCACTGGTTGGGAACCATTGCTTAAATGAACAGATATACAAGGTGTCCAAATGCATACAGAATTTAAATGGTGAAGTTAATTTGAGATATCTTTCATAGATAGCCAAGAATGATCTGAAAATGAAGTATAGTGTTTCTAAGCAGCTTTCTTACCTGTGACCTCTAGCTTGTCACCATCCACTTCAGCTTTCAAATAAAGCCTCCCCCTTTTTTCTGTGTGATCCATTCCACAAAGACTTGGGACGTTTATTACACATTGCTTGTGGACGTTCATATCACAGGCTGCAAATCAGAAAAGAAATACTTCAGTTTCTAGATTTCCAAGTGACACTGATGACTACAGTTCTAAAGACTGCAAATGCAGGGGCTTACCATAGCTACCAAAGACAAAGAACTGCCTTGTGAACAATGATTTTTCCCATTAAGTGGCCAGGGAACCCTGTGATGTTATAATCCATGCTGGCCCCAAACCAAAATGTTCCATCATAGACTATTCACAAGGCATATAAATAAGGAATAAAGACATAAAAATATACTTATGTCTTTCTTTTGGAACACAATACAATCAAAGAAATATAGCCAGGGAGGAGATGAGCGGAGAAGCTATAGTTTCCTTTTCTTTTTTTACTCCTCCACTGAAAGTTGTAATTTTAGTAGCTGCACACTTGCTGGTTATTGTATGTCATTTGTAAAAGACAAACCCCAGTCATCCAAGCTCACTCTGACAGATATTACTCATGTGAGATGTGGTAATGACAGTTGGTATGGATGGCTTCAGACTGGAGATAGATCTGTGGATGACTTGGCAGTGCTTGAGTCAAAGGAGAACTTGTCAGAGGTTTTACAAAGGACAAGAGAGATAAGAAAAGAACATAACACCAAGAGGGATGCCACTGAGAACTGCAACAGGAAATATAGGGACAAAGAAAGAGACTGAGACAAAGGAACCATGGAAGATGATTAAGAGAAATGCACATTCAAGAAAACAATATCAGGGACCAAGAAAGAGAAGAAGCAAAAGCCTGCTTTTTACGGGTAGGCAGCAAGGTTTTGTTTTCTTGTGTGAATCTCCTTTCTCATCACAACCACTATGGCATTATCCTCTCTTATAAGAATCAAACATCCAGAGACAGAGTATCAGAAGAACAGAGCTCTTCTAAATAAAAAGCTGGGTATGATGAAACAGGGGAGGAATCTCTTAATCTTTTCCTCTCATGGAATATATCAAAGAGGGTGAAAGAGTCACACTGTACCAAGGTCCTCAACCATATGACTCAAGGCCTCTGAAAGCACTCAACAGCTACATATGAATCCTTCAGCATATCAGTTTCTACTGTCTAGTAATTAAAACAAGGGAATTGGATTGAAATGAAATCCTGGGTTATGTTGATCCAGGCAGGACACTCTGCACTTTGAAGAGAAAAATGTTGCTACTCTAAAAAAGACAGCTGAGAAATGCAATACACTGACCACGAAGATGTCAAAGAACAAAACACTCAATTTCTTGAAGACTACAGGAGCAGTTAACTCATACAAAGAATATATCATTTAACCTTGTGTTCTGGTGGCCTATCCAATTTTAATCAAGATTCATTGAACAGAGGTAAAGGATGTCATGCTAGAAGAAATCAGGGTACTTCATGCTCAGTAGGAATACCAATGCCCTCCCTTGTACTTTTTCAGAAACTACTCACAAGGTACAGTGTGGAGATAAACCCAGCCATATGAGAAATTCATACAAGAAAAAATATCCTAAGGACTTCATCACACTGGTTGCTGCCTCCTGCAGAATTCTGGGGTTTGTAGTTTAGGGATGAGCTTTAAATAGCATCACTAAACTACAAACCTCAGAATTCTGCAGGAGGCAGAAACCAGATTTAAAGTGGATTCACTCTAGTGTGATGAAGTAGCTCGTGGATAGATAGATAAATAGATAGATAGATAAATAGTAGGCATGTGCAATTCATGCTTCTAAATGGTTCTAAAGTACTTACAAAACTAAAGTTCCGGTGGTGAAAACTAGGGGGCGCTGGTGCTTTGCTTCTACATTGTTGCAAAAGTTCTGGTGGTGAAAATTTCAGAATTCTAACAAAACTTTCAAAATTTCATTATTATTTCATTATTGGTGTTTTTTTTTATGACAGAACCTATTAGAAACTGCCATTTATAATGAAATTTTGAAAGTTGTGTTAGAGTTCTGAAAGTTTCACCACCAGAACTTTAGCAACACTGTAGAAGCAAAGTACCAGCGCCCCCTAGTTTTCACCACCAGAACTTTAGGTTTGTAAGTACTTTAGAACCATTTAGAATCATGATTGCACATGCCTAATAGATAGATATAAGCTTTGGATAGCATAGGGATAGCATAGGGAAGGGTGGACACTTCTGTGGTGTTTGTTTTGCTTCTGTGCCCCTGTTTTCACCACACTTTCTATCCCTATGATCACTAGAGTTTGGAAAATCTAACTTGCTGTGGAAACAAGGATGGGTGACAAAGATTCAGTGGATACACCTTTTCCCCATGAGAACTATTTCAGGGATGAATTTCCCTTCCGAGGGGCAGATTTCTCTCACTTCCTGTTGTCTCACCCCTGTTCTGTCAGTCATTTGTAAGTCAGATGTTTGTAACTCAGGGATTGCCTGTACTATAGATCAGGAAAATCATAATGCCCTAAACTGATAGAAATGGTCCACACACTGAAAAACAATCAGAAACAGAAATGAAACTGATAAGCAGGGATATTTTGATTAAAGATTCTCACTTCTTTTAGCACTGGTCTTAATAAGAATATAGGTTACACAGAAAGAGCCTCCTCGAAGACTGAGTAAATACAGTTGGGCATCCCCTGGGCAATGTTTCATGTAAACAGCTAATCTTTCCAACCCAAAAGCATTGCTTTACAACATCTTAACCTGGAGGTGTGTTTCTTCCCTCCACAAATGGACGAATATATGCAATTTTTTTGACATGAAATAAAATAATAAACAAGAAGATGCTTCTACAGAATCCCCAAGTAGCTCCTAAACAATCTAATTAGTCATATTTGAGAAATCAATGTTTTTAATGCTACTAGGGAGAGGTTGTATACTGTCTAGATCTACATTTTTTAATGTAATTTATCTGTTGTAATGAGTTTTGCCTTGTAGAAAAAGAGCAGGTTAGCCTGAGCCTAGATCTTGAAACAGAAACATGAGCTGTGTTGTACAATTATGAAAGCCTAAACACCATAACAGACAGTAAAATTAGTTGTATTTGCCTTAAAGGGCAATGCTAGTGACAGCTTTCTATTGTTTCTGAGGAAAATACTGAAAATTAACTGGTTCACAAGAGAAAATGAGGTCTCCAGCAGAGCACTCTTCCTTAACACATCTCCATGACGTATTTAGGAAACACAAGAAATTGCTAGATAAAAATACAGTCTTTGGGTTCTTATCACTTTGTCTTTAAAATTCTCCCTGAAGGAGGCCAGTAACAGAAATGATGTAGCTCAATGAGAAGAAAATGAGAATATTTCCACAATGCTGTATGATGAGGATAAACACAAGGTGCCTATTTGTTCATTGTCATGAAACAGACCAAATGTTTTAGCAAAATTAAAACTATTCCAATAAACAAAACAAATATATAATTTATGCAGTCTAGGTCTTCCATATCTGACCTCTCTATATCTCTATCCCAGGAAGAGCTGACCTATTAAATCAATTATTGAATGAAAAATCAATCCTTAAATATATACTATTGGTTTACTGCATTTGCTCCTGTTGGGATTATCAGTCAAACCTTTGAAATATCAAGAGATGTAATGGGGTCAGATGTGGAAAGCCTAGACCAGGCATGGGCAAACTTTCTAAATTGGGGACCAAATGGCAGGCTGGAGTGTGGTGAGTGGGCTGGGAGGGATTGGGTTCTAGCCAAGCCCCCTCCCTGCCCTTTCCTCCCCTTCCTCTTCTCTTTCGGAGGCAGAAAGTAAAGGAAATCTCTTTCCCTGCCATTTGAACCCATTGCTTCCTTCTTGTGCCCTGGTCTCCGGAGCAGCAGAAAGTCAGTTTTCCCCTTCCTCCTCCTCCTCCTCCTCCTCAATGGGACACCCTTTTGAAGCTTGAAACGTGGTTCTCATGTTCTCTTCTCCCAGCTAAACATCTCCCAGGAGAAAAGGAGGAAAGAAAAAAAGAGAAGGAAGGAAGACAGAAATGGAGGAAGTGAAGGATGGAAGGGAATGAATGGAGGGGGAAACGGGGAGTTAAGGGAGGAAGGGAAGGAAAGAGAGAAGGAAGAAAAGATAGGATGGTGAGGAAGAGGAGGGCCCGAGAAAGGAGCCCAAAGGGCCACATCTGTCCCCCAGGCCTGCGGTTGCCCATGTCTGGCTTGTTGCGGTTCGTTAGTTTATATTGAAAATACACAGTAGTCTTCCCAGCTTCAGACCCCAAGTTGAAGTACACAGAGTATAAAATAAAAATGTCTTTACTCTTGAGTAGTCAGCACATGTATTTTATAAAGAAAAAATACAGTAGCCTTGAAAACACATTGTCCACATTGTCCATTGCAGAAGGAAAAAAACACTTACAAAATAATGCATTAATCTGCTTCTTTCCAGCAAACCTTGTAGCATAGTTCCATCTCTAATTACTTCATTTCACCCACTACCTGCATCGAGAAAACCTCACCTGATATACATCCTAATCAGGGAGTGGTTCTTCCTCAACACACACATATAAGCAAGAGATGATTCTTGTCAAGACTTACAAAATCATATACTGTAACATGGCCTAGACGGATCCCACTACTTTTCTTGTAACTCAGGAATGGGAAGTGTATAGTCCTCCCAATGTTGCTGAAGTGTGGCTTCCAGCAGCTCACCACTAATGGTGAAGAATGTTATGTGCTATAGTCCAAAACTTCTGGAAACATGCATGGTTCCCACTGCTGATTTAGGACAAAGACTGGTGAAGGGTACTACTACGATTCTCCAGCTTCTTCTGCAGTTATAAGCTGCTTCTGAACAACAGGTTTAGCAAGAGCTGCAGTGACTTGTGCTACTAGCTCCACTATATCGCTTCTGTAGGTTAAACATGGCCCTTTGGTTATAATAAAACATTGTTTGGGCTTGAATCTGTTTTTAGGAAACCCAAATTATAAAATTCGATAGTTGCTCACAATTTGAAATGCTGGATCTGCACATGGCATTTCAGTACTTTCCTCTCTTAGGTATGCAAGGGCCCCGAGAATGAGCATATCCAGTTCAACAATACTGTTGCATAGCAAAGGGGAAATTTTCCTCTGCTCACATCTTTGGGATGACAGATACAAACACAGCTTTCTTTCCTCTTGTGAGAGCACAGCTTCTGCTGCATTCTTTCTGTAAACAGCTTTCTTTTGTTACTGGAGGACTACTTCTATCATGCCATCACCATTATTTATACTGGCAAAGACTGATGGGAGCTGATGGCAAGCAACATCTGGAGAGACACAAGTTGCCCACCCTTGATTTGGGGAATGACTTCCTAAGGACTTTGACAACACTAGGTGTTTGAAAAGACAGAGAGAGTTTGAGCCCAGCTTTCCTTGGTCATTTCTACAATCTTGGATCTCTCAACTACAACAGATCAAAGCATGCCATTGTTATTAATTTCTTAGCTTGATGTTAAGAGTGATTGAGCCTAGAAGGCCATGTAAGAGGAGTACAACCCTTCAAAATGAATGCAATTCTGGGAAGATTGTAGTCTCCCTTTCTACAATGAGGATATGACCATGAGCTGGGAACTGCTATGATTCATCAGTCATGCTGTTGTTCCTATTCCATTCAGAAAACAAACTATCTTGTGGTTTATAATCAATCAAGTCACATCAAGCTGAAAGATAATGAAGATAGTACAATGGCTGGGCAGATAATATAAAACACAATTGTGAAACCACAAATCACATTTAATAGTCTTAGCTTTTAAAAACTGCTTGGGTTTTATAGTCCAAATCAGCTGCTAATTGTAGTTAGCTTGTCTCTTCCAGTAAATTTGCATTAATGTACTGCTATAGCAAAATCCAAAATGGAGAGCTTCCACTCATTTAAACTATTTTGGCAAATGTGTTTAAATATTAATTTTGAATTAGCAGTCACTAACGAACACAATATGATCCTCTTAAGAGGTCAGTTGATAGTTAATGTTTTCATCAAAAAGATTTCTAAAAATCTATTAACAGGAAAAGATTTGCTTACTGTCACATTTCATCCCTTGGTGAAGAAGTCCGTAAAGCAGTGACCCACAATGGTCACAAAACGTTGGGCTTCCATATGTGTGGATTTTGAACTTGTGCTTGCTTCTGGGATCCTAAGAAGAGAAAAGAAAAGAAAGAAAAAGAAAACAAGATGTCAAACTATAAGAATTATAACTTACAAACTGTAACTCTTTATTATCTATATAAATAAAATTGTAATGTTTATTTGTGGGATTAACATAACTCAAAAAGGATTGGATGAATTGACATGAAATTTGGACACTATACCCCTAACAGACCAACGAGTGACCATCACTCACAAAAAAATCCCCCAAAACAGTGGAAGGACTTAAAACCCCCAAAAAGCTAAATGACGATACAGAAAAAAAGGGAAGGAAGAGGAAGGAAGGGGAGAAAGAAAGGAAAAGGAGGGGGGGAGAGAAAGAAGGAAAGAGAGAAGGAAGCATGGAAGCAAAGAGCAAAGGAAGGAAGGAAAGAGGTAGAGAAGGAAGAAAGGAGAGAAAGAAGAAGGAAAAGAAAAGGGAAGAAGGAAGAAAAGAGTTAGAGAAGGAAAGAAAAAGAGGGAAGAAAGAGAGAAGGAAGGATGGAAGCAAAAAGTGAAGGAAGAAAGGAGAGAAAGAGGAAGGAAAAGAAAAAGGGAGGAAGAAAGGAAAGAGGTAAAGAAGGAAGGAGAGAAGGAAAGCAAAAAAGGGAAGAAAGGAAAGAGGGAGGGAGGGAAGGAAGGAAGAAGAGAAGGAAAGAAGAAAAGGGAGGGAAGGAAGGAAGGCGCAAAGGAAGGAGGGAAAGAAGGAGAGAAAGAGGGAGGGAAGGTTGGCCACAGTAACGCGTGGCAGGTACAGCTAGTATAGTACTGAAAAGGCTGCTTTACTGCTTTGAAGGAAAAAGCTTGTTTCAATATCATTGTGCAAGACATATAGTCAAATCTCTCTTCCCTCCAAACAGACTTAAAATGTGCAATAATATTCTAAAACAAAACAGAATTGCAGAATTAGGTTCATTTGTTGTTGTGCTTGTGTGATTACATTATAATGATACACTGACAATAGAACAGCTGCGCATGGCATGTTTCTTGTACAAAATGGCTCCCTGGTGTGGCTCCGGCAATGCAGACCTCAGCATCACAAATCTTCTTCTGGGAGCTTGTGATGCCATGGCTGGAACAGCCTGAACTGCCCAGGGAAACAATGCCCACCAACCGCTCAACTATGGAGAATCCCTGCCGCGAGGTTCTATTTCTAATCAATTGACTGCATTTTGGTCGGCATGGGAGAATGGTTCTTTTTAAAAGGAAAAAATGGTTTTTGAGTAAGCTAGAACTATGTCTCTTCGTTTTTAGGACTTTCAATCAGAAAACTCAATCCCACCTCTTTTTTTATTTTAGTTTAGGATTTGGAGATGCCACGGAGAGATATTCCAAAAACATGTGACAAAACATGAATCCACAAGCTACTATGAACTGTCCTCCTGTAGTTAGAAGCAAGATGAGTTACCAAAGTATTCTGGCTACCCTTAATATTGATTTCAACCTCCTTGAAATCAAAAGATTCCAGATCTGGTTGTTGTCACCTCCAGTGGAATTAGGTTACTAGTTGATACCTTTTCTGCCTGAAATGCTAGAGAACACACTTAGACACAATGAGGCGAAACAGACAGACAGCCTCACTTGGTATAAGGCGGTTTCCAGTGTTCTTACGTTTGCAGCATTCCTTCTTGCTAACAAGCAAGATACAAAAAGAGGATAAAGCAATGAGTGAAAGGCAGTTAGGCAGGTCAGGAAAGAAAAACTTGAAATTAATTATTCAGCTTAAGTACAATTTCAGAATAATAATAATAATCTTTATTTATACCCCGCCACCATCTCCCCAAAAGGGACTGACTCGGAGTGGCTTACATGAGGCCATGCCTGATAATACAATTACAGTAAAATAAATACAAAACAGCAAAAATAATAACACAATAAAATAAGGCAATAAAATAAGTGAAACATAAGCACAAAACAGAACAGTGCAAAATACAAAAACAAACACAATGGGTGGGCCAAATGTACACATAAAATCATAAAACTCTGGGTGAGATAACAATGAAAAGGATGTATTTGTAAAGGAGGAGCTCGTAGGGAACAGGACAGTGGAGTCAGGCCTTAAGAAAGGTAAGGAGAAGGACAATATGAGGACAACTTGTGTACGAAGACAACAGGAAAGAAATATGTGGTCACTCTCCAAAAGCACATCAGAAGAACCAAGTTTTTAGGATAACAATTGTGGCTCCAATCAATTGAACCAACATAACAATTTACTGTATATACTTGTGCATAAGTCAACCTCCTGTATACATCAAGGGCAGGTTGGGGGGCCAAAATAGTAGATTTTGATATAATTCATAAATAAGTCAAGAATCATTCTGTAAAGAAGGGAACACACCAATGCCATCTCAGGGGGCCACGACCGTTTTCCTGCCCAGGCTGTCAAAATGGGCTTTTTGTCACTCTACTTAAAGGGGATGTTTCCTTTTGTGATAGGAGTTAAGGTACATTGACGTGCATAAATAGGAGCCTACTGTGTCGATCCAGGGAAGTCATGCTACTCTATTCCACCTTGGTCAGACCAAACATGGAATACTGTGTCCAATTCTGGGCACCACAATTGAAGGGAGATGTTGACAAGCTGGAATGTATCGAGAAGAGGTTGACTAAAATGGTCAAGGGTCTGGAGAACAAGCCCCACGAGGAGCAATTTAAAGAGCTTGGCATGTTTAACCTTCAAAAGAGAAGGCTAAGAGGAGACAATGTATAAAGATGTGAGGGGAAGTCATAGGGAGGAGGGAGAAAGCTTGTTTTCTGCTGCCCTGGAGACTAGGACATGGAACAATGGCTTCAAACTACAGGAAAGGAGATTCCACCTGAACATTAGGAAGAACTTCCTGACTGTGAGATCTGTTCAGCAGTGAAACTCACTGCCCCAGAGTGTAGTGAAGGCTCCTTCTTTGGAGGCTTTTAAACAGAGACTGGATGGTCATCTGTCAGGGTGCTTTGAATGCGATTTTCCTCCTTTTTGGCAGAGGGTTGGACTGGATGGCCCATGAAGTCTCTTCCATCTCTAGGATTCTATGATTCAACAGTACTTACATTGACCCATGGTTAAGTCAACTTAATTTATAGACGTATACATGAATATATGGAGCATTCACCTGTTACTTAAGTGCTAGTTGGGAATGACAACTGAAGTCTAGTCAGTGTGTTTATTGTGATAAGAAAAGTTTTACCAAGTGCAGAATATAAATAGCAGAAAGCTATTTCTCCAAAATTGGCAACAATAAGGTGCCACTCAACTAGAAAACATGCTTTTAACAAAAATGTACAACATGAGCACAAGTATATGTGCAACATGGATGTAAATATGCATGTATTTATTTATACCTTATCAGATTTTGCCAAGCAAACTCTATAACAGGTTTACTTTATGGTCACCATAATTTATAAACCATTTATTCTCTCCCTTCTTCTCCCATGCTGTATTTCCTCCAGTGGTGGGATATGACCCCTACAGAAGACCTCAATCCTTCAACAAGTATATATAGAGAGAATATGTTGTTGAATTTTTAAAGTGAAATTACAAAAAGGAACAAAAATACAAAGGGGGAGGAAGGGAAGGGAAATATGGAGAAGGACTAGACGCATACTGTATTATCATCTGATCACTATTTCCTGAAATTATATATTAAATTCATGTTCACGTATAGCTAAAAGCAGTACAATCCTGTGATCATGGAATGAAGAATGGTGAATGTTTATCTTTCCCGGCATGGAGTAATGTATTAGAAATATGACAACAGAAAACAAAGGCACAGCCAAGAGAAATATAATCTCACAACCGTACACTGGTAAGGTTATTTAATACATCAGGTTTATAGTAGCACTAATCACAAAGGTATCTCAGTTTTAGGGCAGGGCATCACAGGCTCTTAGATTAACAAAGAAACGGGAAAACACTGACTGGCTTTGATCATTTCCCAAACATAAGATATGCGAGGCGTAATACGTTAATCTTTGACAATGAAATGACTGAGGCTGAACTCGCACAATGCTGAGATGTTGCAGACCCTGTCCCTGTGCACTTATATCACCTCAGATTTTTCTCAGCAGAAAAAACTACTCACTGTGTTAGTCTGACTCTAAACTAACCCTCAGATAAAGCACTTCTGTACTCATGTAACAAACCCCTTTAGAGTTTATATATTTTTCATGCCATCAGGGGCCAAGATCTTTCTGAAATTGTTTCTTTTCTAACCTATCCAAACATGAAGAATGTACAGAATGTGGATATGCCTAAAATACCTACATGCCCCTCTAGAGGGAGGCAGAAGAACATACAGGAAAGTCTAATACAGCAATTAATATACTAACTACAATATAAAATGATGAAGTAGTAAGCTTGATAGTATCCTAATATGAAATTACTCAATTAGCCCTTCCTGACAATCTCTCTCCACATATGCATATACTAAACCAAATTGATCACATATTAAGGAAGTCCAATATGGTACAACCAAACATGCGTGCAAAGTTCTTGGGTATCCATTTGCTTATTGGCAATAAACAGTATTATCTGTCTATCTATCTATCTATCTATCTATCTATCTATCTATCTATCTATCTATCTCTCTCTGTCTGTCTGTCTGTCTATCTATCTATCTATCTATCTATCAATCAATCAATCAATCAATCAATCAAAACAAACAAACAAACAAACAAACAAACAAACAAACAAACAAACAAAAATATAATGTTCGTTTGTGGGATCAACATAACTCAAAAACCACTGGACGAACTGACACCAAATTTGGACACTATACCCCTAACAGGCCAATGAGTGGCCATCACTCATACCCCCCCCCCCAAAAAAAACCGCAGAAAGGACTTAAAACCCTCAAAAGCTAGATGATGATACAGAAAAAAGGGAAGAGGGAGGGAAAGAAGAGGAGAAAGGAAGGAAGGAAGGAAGAGAGAGAGAGAGAGAGAGAGAGGAAAAGATGAAAGGAAAGAAGTAGAGAAGGAGAGAAGGAAGAAGAGAACAAAAGAAAAAAGGGAAGGAAGGAAAGAGGGAGCAAAGGAAGGAGGGAAAGAAGGAAAGAAAGAGGGAGGGAAGGAAAGAGAGAAGGAAGGATGAGCAAAAAAAAGGAAGGAAGAGGAAGAAAGAAGAAAGAAGAAGAAGAAGAAAAAGGGAGAAGGAAGGAAGGATAGAAGGAAGGAAGGAAAGGGGGAAGGAAAGAAGAAAAAGGGAAGGAAGAGAAGAGGGAGAAAGGAAGGGAAAAGAAGGAGAGAAAAAGAGAGAGAAGGAAAGAGAGAAGAAAGGATGGAAGCAAAAAACGAAGGAAGGAAGGAAGGAAATAGGGAAGGAAGAAATGAGAGGGAAAAAGAGATAAAGAAAAAGGAGAGAAGGAAGGAAAAGTAGAGAAGGAAGGAAGAAGAGAAGGAAAGAAAAAAGGGAAAGAAGGAAAGAAGGAGCGAAAGGAGGGAAAGAAGGAAATAAAGAGAGAGGGATGGTTGGCCACAGCAACATGTGGTGGGTACAGCTAGTGTGTGTGTGTGTATGTATGTGTGTGTGTGTGTGTGTATGTGTCTAGATGCTAACAATTCCAAATGATCATCTCATGTTTGCTCCATTAGTTCCTTTATTATCAAGTCAGCAGAGCTCTAAAAATAGTTATGCATTACGTTGACAACGTATAAGATCCTCATAAAGGAATTATTTGGCCTCTAACCCTCTGATTGCTCAAAAATCTTGTCAAGTCCAAAGTACATGTCAGAAGCCCAGAATAACTCTACCAGACATTGCCTTTGAAGTACAGAGATAACCATTTGGAAGCGGAAAACCTACTCCAAGGGCGACTCACTGTCAATTTAATGTACACTTGTCTTGCAGGTTATTATGACATGCTATTGTACATTTAATGTTTCTCTGCTGCATCTGTATCTGGAAATACTACACCAAAGAGGAGGGGTCCTCAAACTTTTTAAACAGAGGGTCAGGTCACAGTCCTCAAACTGTTGGAGGGCCAGATTATAATTTGAAGAAAACATGAATGAATTCCTATGCACACTATACATATTTTATTTGTAGTGGGGGAAAAACACTTAAAACAATACAATAATTAAAATGAAGAACAATTTTAGCAAATATCAAATTATTAGTATTTCAATGGGAAGTGTGGGCCTGCTTTTGGCTGATGAGTCAGGATTGTTGTTGTTATGTGCTTTCAAGTCATTTCAGACTTAGGTTGACGCTGAGCGAGGGCCAGGTAAAAAACCTTAGAAGGCCGTATTCGGCTCCCAGGCCCTAGTTTGAGGACCCCTGCCAAAGAGGGAAACCAGTGACCAGTAAAGCAAAAGACTATCCCCTACAAACCTGTGCGAGCTCTAAGATCCACTGGGGAGGCCCTTCTCTCGCTCCCACCTCCGTCACAAGTGCAGTTGGTGGGGGCAAGAGAGAAGGCCTTCTCAGAGATGGCCCCCTGGTTCTGGAACTGTCACCCTAGGGAGATTAGATTAGTGTCCATCCTGTTCACTTTCCATAAAGACCTAAAACTTGGATGTTCCAAAGTGCTTTTGATTAATCAGTTCACTAGATAATGTTGGCCCCTCCAGCCATAATTTAATATCTGGTTCCTGGACTTTACCATTGTCCCTGCCCTTCAGTTGTCCTGTACACATTGACTTGGCCCATTTAGCCCATGCTTATCATCTGGCTCCTGCACTTTTCTATCAGCCCTGTCCTTGCAACTGTTTTGCACTAGCCCTGCCTCGTCCTACAGCTCAGTATATGGCCTTTAGGTTGGGCTACTGGTTGCTTTGATGGTTGATTGTTGATGGTTATGTTTTTATGATGTTTTGTATTTGAATTTTACTGTGTTATGGGTTGTTGTCATTTTTTTTGGGCTATATGGTCATGGTCTAGAGGCATTCTCTCATGACGTTTCGCCTGCATCTATGGCAGAGAATGCCTCTAGACCATGGCCATATAGCCCGAAAAAACCTACAACAACCCAGTGATTGCGGCCATGAAAGCCTTCGACATTACTGTGTTATATTTTAATATCTGTCCAACTGGGCTCACAACCTCTGAGGATGCCTACCATAGATGCAGGTGAAACATCAGGAGAGAATGCTTCTGGAACATGGCCATACAGCCCCCCCCCCCCAAAAAAAAATAAGAAAAAGAAAAGCTGGTTTAAACAAACACAACATAGCTGTTAATTAAAGGGATAACTCTGAACCAAGGTCCTGAACTGTGTTGTATTCCTATTTACTGAATTCTTGTGTGTCCTTACTTCTCTGGCTGGGAAGGCAACATATGAAATGCTGGAGAAGCCAACCAAGATCCCGAAAGGCAAGGGATCCAGAGACATTTACATCCAGAATAGCCTGAAAGGTCTGCAGATTGTGCCAAAATGCCAGATGCTACCACCAAAAAAAAGAGAGCTTCTGCAGCTTGACATATGGCTTGCATGACAGTCACTCAAAAGCACAGAAAGAAGAAAAGTAATACAGCCAGTAATAACTAATAATGAATGCAGTTGCTATCACTCTTCCATGAAATGGCACAACAGAACTGCTAGACATTGTATCTGGAATCAGTGGTGTGTCATTTAGATATCTCTTGATGTTTGCAAGGAAGCGTTTTCCCCTGGCCTCACATATCCTCCACACCATAAACAACAAAACAAATCTTCAGGGTGATAGGCAGGTAAAAAGAGAACACCAAAGTCTATAAGCCATTTGATGCACTACAGCAAGGTAAACTGGTGGACACAGCTGTGGATGCAAAGCTTCACAAGCAATACAATTGTGTTGGAAAGGAGACTAATCCAGTCCTTGGCAAATTAGGAATATTATATGCCCTCAGTTTTAAATTAAAAAGCAAACATGAAGACAGGTGGGATGTCTGCCTGGCAAAAAGATACAATGCAATGTGGGATATATATTGGTGTCTCCAATATGAAGTGGTAGTCTTAATGCATTCTAGATACGGTGGATTACAAGCATTTTCAGCCCTAGTTCTCCTATGGATCCAATTGATTCCTGCTTTAGAGAAAAGCTGATTTTCACCCTTTGGTATCTAACTGGAATCCTGTTGATAACTTAAATTGGCAGCAATTTCATTTGCATTGTATAATGTATAGCAGGAGCCCCCAGTGGCGCAGTGGGTTAAACCACTGAGCTGCTGAACTTGCTAACCAAAAGGTCACCAGATTGAATCCAGGGAACAGGGTGAGCTTCCGCTGTTAGCACCAGCTTCTGCCAACCTAACAGTTCTGAAACATGCAAATGTGAGTAGATCAATAGGTACCATTCTAGCAGGAAGGTAATGGCGCTCCATGCAGTCATGCCAGCCACATGACCTTGGAGGTGTCTATGGACAACACCTTAGAAATGGAGATGAGAACCAACCCACAGAGTCAGATATGACTGGACTTAATGTTGGAGAAAGCCTTTGTTGTTGTTCATTCATTCAGTCGTTTCCGACTCTTCGTGACCTCATGGACCAGCCCACGGCAGAGCTCCCTGTTGGCCGTCACCACCCCCAGCTCCTTCAAGGTCAAGCCAGTCACTTCAAAGATCCCATCCATCCATCTTGCCCTTGGTCGGCCCCTCTTCCTTTTGCCTTCCATTTTCCCCAGCATCATTGTCTTCTCTAAGCTTTCCTTTCTTCTCATGATGTGGCCAAAACCTTTACCTTTACCTAATCTATAGCAATGGAGAGGAACACCAACTAAAGCCCTTCCTTTCAGAAAATACATAAGTCTTGTCAGAGACCTTCGCCCTCTCAATTCTCTGTCTGGGCTGTTACTATAAATTATACATAGATTTATTCTTGGCAGGTGTCAGATAGGAAACTGTAATATGCTCAAAAGAAATGTTAAGAAAAAAATCCTTCCTAAATAAATAGATTTTGAATACCCCAATACTAATCATTAACAAAGACATCAACTTGCTAATTTTCACCTGATGATACTCATGATTTAAACTAATTCATCTTTTTTTGTCTTCTGAAATATAATCAACAAAAATACAGGGTTTGCAAGGTTAACTTTTGCAGATTCGATTATTCACAGTGTTCTCTCTTGGTCCTCCACCACAGCTATGATGATAGAGTTGCTCTGGAGGACCTAAAGATGCCTAAACACTTCCCTATGAATCTCCAGGACCTCCAGGGCAATTCTATTGAAAACCTCAATCAGAAGAATATAGAAATTCCCAGGGAAGTGTTCTTGATTTGTATTTTTTCCACTTTTGTGGGGAGTCTTGTGCCCCTAACCCCATGGACAGGTGTCCCTATGGTATAAGCAAAAGACACATAATTTATTTTCTTATTTATTTACTTTATTTGTATACCGCAGTTTCTCAGCCCGTAGGCGACTCAACGCGGTTAACAAGAGCAAAAATTCAATGCTAACAACATACACTATTTAAAAACAATTAACACCGTAGTATACTAAGTAATTACACATCAATAAACAACACATTAACATCTCGTAACTAGAATTGTGATCCAACATCAAACTATCCAGTACAACCCCAATATAATCATTTATATTCACATAAGGATACATATAAGAAGGTATTGTGTAATAACTCTTTTTTTGAAATACCTTGTTAATAGTAATACATTTCTTAAAAACAGTAATCACCTGGCATTTTTAATTTAAAAGACATAAATGCATTTCAAGGCGCACCAACTAAACTGATAGGGAAATATGACATAAACTCGAGCATAAGCCAACCCGAATATAAGCCGAGGTACCTAATTTTACCAAAAAACCCTGGGAAAATGTATTGACTCGAGAGTGGGAAATGCAGCAGCTACTGGTAAATTTCAAAATAAAAATAGATACCAATAAAATCACCTTAATTGAGGCATCAATAGGTTAAATGTTTTTGAGTGTTTAGATAAAATTGTGATTTAAGAGAAGACTGTCCAACTCAGATTAAACCATTATTCTAACCTTCGTCAATGTAAATGTGCTTACGTATTCTTCCAATAATAATAAAGAGAGTAAAATAATAAGTTTGATAATAAATAGAGTAAAATAATAAATGTAATAATAATAATAATAATAATAATAATAATAATAGAAGATTGCACAGACAGACTGCAAGCAGAGGCACAACACTGTTGCTCAGATGATTCATTGGAACCTGTGCCACAAATGCCATCTGCCTCTGACAAAAAACTGGTGGGATCACAAGCCGGAAAAAGTTACAGAAAATGAACACATCAAACCCCTCTGGGACTTCTGAATTCAGACAGAGTTCTGGAGCACAATACTCCTGACCTCACTATCGTGTTAAAAAACAAAGTATGGATCGTCAATGTTGCAATCCCAGGTGACAGCAGGATTGAAGAGAAACAACTGGAAAAGCTGACACGATATGAGGATTTAAAGATCGAACTGCAAAGACTCTGGCACAAGCCAGTCAAGGTGGTCTCAGTGGTGATTGGCACACTGGGTGCAGCGCCTAAAGACCTTGGCCTGCACTTAAACACAATCAGCACTGACAAGATTACCATCTTCCAGCTGCAAAAGACCACCTTACTGGGATCTGCACGCATTATTCGCCAATACATCACACAGTCCTAGACACTTGGGAAGTGTCCATCTGACGTGTGATCTAATACAACAGCCAGCAGAGTGATCCTGTCTGCTGTGGACTCATCTTGTTGTGTTTCAAATAATAATGACAGAGTAAATTAATAAATAACCTTGACTCAAGTATAAGCCAAGGGTGGCTTTTTCAGCCTTAAAAAAACTGAAAAACTCAGCTTATACTCAAGTATATACAGTATATGTCTTTTATATTGTTTTTTATGTTAATATTTTTCTTTAACAAATCCTAAAACCAGTAATACACAAAAAGCCCAACACAGACACAGAGCTCAGTGTGTTTGACTGCTGCCTGCTATTAATGTTCTTATTGTTCATAATGGTAGTGATTTTGCTGGCAAGCTCGGAAAGCAGTGTGTGGCACCCACAGGGGTTTCTTGTTTTCTAATTACAACGTGAGCTGTTACATTTGGAAAGAATGCGCTCGGTATTTACCAACATAACTATATTTTGCACAGTCTTTTTAATGAAGGGACTGCAACTTAATTAGGAGCAACATATAAACAAGGGATCCTGTGAAAAGCCAAGTTAGTGTTCTGAGGGCAAATCAAGACCAGGAGGGAAATATGATGGGTAATTAAGTTAATTTGGTAAGATTTAAGCATGGTAGACATGCTCATTAGTGACCTTTACTTTCATAACTATGTTCTAGAGAGCAAAAAATATATACTTTAAAAACAATTTCTAAGGTGCTCTAATTTGCTAAGCTTTCTAGCTGTCAAAAGTCCATACCTAAGCTCTTGATATACTGGAAAAAGAGGAAAAAATGCCGACTGTATGACCAAAAAGTTCTACCATAATGTGTGGCCCAATGAATGTGTGCTTTCTTAAGAAGTCATCCAAGCTGGGATAATGAAGCCAGGACTATCACATACCAAGTAACTCTTTCTTTCTTTGGAAATGTAATTGGTAAGGCTCACAGAAAAAGCTTATAATAACAGTTCTCCTTGATGCATGTCCCCTTCTTGTCTATTAGAAAAGAAATTTCTATTACTCAAGAACAAAATGAACCAAGATGCAGGCAAATTTCTGCTTTTCAGTGGTTCCTGTAAAAGATATTTTGAATCGAATCAGTGAATAATTACATCCAAAAAATTCAAAACTGCAAATGTGGAGGGACTACTGTACTTGTAAAAGAACATTATCATTAGCAAACATGCTGTCATTCCTGCTAATGAGTTAGTAATGACTTATCTTAAAGCCTGAATATTAAAGAATTACTCTGTAGTCTGCAAAATATTATGTAAGGCTCCATAAAGGTAGCAATTACAATAAATCCTTGAGTTCTAGTAGAATTTCTAATTATTGCCCAACCGAGGCAGACAGATGGACAGACTGACAGACAGACAGACAGACGGACGGACGGACGGACGGACGGACGGACGGACAGACGGACGGATGGACGGACAGGCAGGCAGGCAGGCAGGCAGACAAGATAGATAGATAGATAGATAGATAGATAGATAGATAGATAGATAGATAGATAGATAGATAGATAGATAGATAGATTTTAAAAGGTGATTTTTACAAGGAAATAAAGTTAGCAAAGTTGGCACTGAATATTGTTTAATTTCTTCAATATATTATGCAAGGAAACGGCTGATTTCTGCAATGGCACACTACCAACATTTTTCTTTGACTAAAGGGTTATAACATCATGTAGTCACAAGGCATGTTTATCAGTCTGCGACATAATTTGCATTAAACTTAAGAGAAATGCTTTCTTTTCTTCTTTCTTTTCTTTTCAAAACATATGGTCTGTTCTTCAGATGAAAGGAAAAGTAGGGAGTGAAAACATATCACTCAAGCTACACAAAATGGTTACTAGTAATTCATGAAACATTTCAGGTCCCTCCTAACTGCCATATAATATCCAGATTATCGATTTTGAACTGGATTATATGGCAGTATAGACTCAGGCCCTTTCTAATCCAAATTATTGAATCAGATAATCCACATTATATGCTTTGTACACGATTATATGAGTCCACGTTGCCATATAATCAGGTTCAAAGTAGATAATCTGGATTTTACATGGCAGTGTAGAAGAGGCCTCATATAATCCAGTTCAAAGCAGATAATGTGGCTTATCTGATCTGATAACCTGGATTATATTTTATAGACTTAAAACATGGTTGTTCCAATGTGCTTTTGATTAATGGTTCACTAAATGAACTGGCCTTTTTAGCCATAGTTTCTAGCCCTCTAGCCATAACCTCATTCTTGACTCTTGCACTTTACTATTGTCCCTGCCCTGGAGCTGTACTATATTAATCTGACTTGGCCCTTTCAGCCTTAATTTATTATCTACCTCTTGCACTTTACCATCAGCCCTTGTTCACATATTTCTGATCGTCTTAGGAACCCCTTTGGCAGAGAAGGCTGGCCTTTCAGCCAAGGGAAGGGCTGCTTCTGAGACTCCAAGTGGGGAGGGAAAAGCAGGCATGCTTGGCACATGGCAGTGTGGTGTAGGCAAGGGAAAGCACACGAGACAGGAGGGAAGCTTGTGCCAGCAAGTCTCTACAAGGCATGGTGGTTCTGTGTGGGAAGTTTGGCCCAATTCTATCGTTGGTGGTCTTCAGAATGCTTTTGATTGTAGGTGAACGATAAATCCCAGCAACTACAACTCCCAAATGCAAAGGTCTATTTTCCCCAAACTCCACCAGTGTTCACATTTGGACATGTCACAAAAATTTAATGTGCAGATTTTATAAATGTGGATTTAACATGATGTGTGGGAATGAATGGAAGAATGGAAGGATATATGGAGCTAATAATTTTGGAAACACCAGTAAAAGACCCAGGCCTGCCATGACTAACTACCTGCTTGCTGGACTATAATTAAAAGTTGCTAATGAGAAATGAAAAGTAAACTCTGATAAGAACTGGGACAGTGATAACAGAAATGTTTGCAACAGAAATTTTTGCAATTCCTTATGTTAATGTTTGCAATTCCTTATGTTAACATAAGACTTGTGTTTGTCAACACCAATCAAGAAGAATCAACATCTGGCTAGGGAACTGAGATGGAGCCAGGATGGAAGACGTCTATCATTAATTTACAACTTTGGGACTACATCAGCAGAATATTCCTATAAAAGACTCATTCTAATAATGCTCAAAGTGTGGCAGACCTGAGGAGTCTGTTCCACCCACTATGCTCTGCTCCATGGGAAGGAGAGAGATAGTGTACCTATGGAGAGTGGCAGATTTGCACAGGAGAAGTTTGGTCACTTTGGGATTTTTTTCTCAAGGGAAGTGGAAGAAATGCGCTTTTGGAGTCTATAGATGTTGTGTAGGGAGTCGGGTTCTGCTGTATAGAAAACAAAGATCTGGTCCTTGGCATTGTGCTTAGGGAAGAAGTTATGGCATTTTAAAGTTATGGAAGTTTTGGAACTATACGTTGGCAGGGAAGCAGGGTCTGGCCTAACAGGTGCTTCTCCAAGGAGGGAGAAAATGATATGGTAATATTTGAATGCCTGAGGATGAATGCGTGGACATTTGGTGTGAATGCTGAGTGAAAATGTAATTCCCCTTTGTCTGTTTGTTAGTCCAATGTAACTGTAAGTTGTTGTACATAGAATCTGTATGTCTATATGTCTAAATCTGATATACCCTATCTGTAATCTGTATCTGTAATCTGATATACCCTATCACACTGGAAATAGCAATAAAACGAACCTATGCTTTAAAGTCATAGAAACGTCATTCATGACGGACAAATTCAGTATTTGTGCCAAGTTTCGTCCAGATCCATCACTGTTGGAGTCCACGGTGCTCTCTGGATGTAGGTGAAGTACAACTGCAAAACTAAAGGTCAACGCCCACCAAACCCTTCCAGTATTTTCTGTTGGTTTGGTTCAATACCATTGTTGGTGGAGTTCAGAGTGCTCTTTGGTTGAAGGTTAACTATAAATCCCAGCAACTACAACTCCCACAATACAAAATCAATTCCTCCCCACCCCACCAGTATTCAAATTTGGGCGTATCAAATTTGGTCTCGTGAATGACAATACATCCTGCATATCAAGGTATTTTCATTATGATTCATTAACAGTAGCAAAATTACAGTTATGAAGTAGCAACGAAAATAATTTTATGGTTGGGGTTCACCACAACATCAGGAATTGTATTAAGGGGTTGCAGCATTAGGTAGGTTGAAAAACAGTGTTCTAATATTTCTTCTCCAGGAGGTCTTCTTTTTTCATTGAATGTAGCAAAGACCATAGATTTAAATGACCTAATTCACTATTTAGTAACTTTAAGTTTAAACCGGGAATTTTAGAAAATTAAGTAAAATCACTAGTAACGTTTAAAGAAATCAGTAATTTAATGGATTAATGCAATTACTGTATATACTCAAGTATAAGCCTAGCTTTTCAGTCCCTTTTTTAGGCTGAAAAAGCTCGCTTCGGCTTATACTTGAGTCAAGGTTATTTATTATTTTACTCTGTTATAAGGATTATTTTTATTACATTTACTATCTTACGCTATTATTACATTTACATTATTTTACTCTATTATTATTTTGTTATAATTTATTATTTTACTCTACATATTACTGTTTTGATTACATTTATTATTTTATTCTATTTATTATTATTATTATTATTATTACATTTACATTATTTTACTCAGTTATTTTTATCATATTTATTATTTTGCTCTCTTTATTATTATTGGAAGGATATGTAGGCACATTTACATTGAAGAAGGTTAAAATAATGGTTTAATCGGAGTTGGACAATCTTATCTACAGTTTTATGTAAATATTCGAAAACATTTATCCTACTAATGCCTCAATTAATATAATTTTATAGGTATCTATCTATTTTTATTTTGAAATTTACCAGTAGCTGCTGCATTTTCCACCCTCGGCTTATACTCGAGTCAATACATTTTCCCAGTTTTTTGTGATAAAATTAGGTACCTCGGCTATATTCGGGTCGGTTTATACTCGGGTATATATGGTAGTTTTAGGCTCTGGTGGGACGAACCAAAATATATCTTATATTGGTAGCTTCCATATGAGGAAAGAAGTCAACCCCATTTTTGCAATCTGAACTAGTATAGGAATATTAACATCAGCAATTTCCCTGTTTGCATTTATTCATACCCATTATACAAAACAGTAACATATTACTGAATTCTGTAAGAGGAAATTGCCCCTTCTGCCTATTTATGCTAATAGGTGGGAATCTATCCAGTTCTTATATAAATATAATTTTACAACACTATTTTAAAACAAGAAAACATGAGGCAGGAAGTGGTTATTGGCAGGCTGATCAAGGAAACGCTATTAACTGATCATTGAGTCCAACTCTTGTACACTCTTTTCTCCTTTTGACCCTCTTTGTCTGGTCCAGCGGCAGATATATTTTTCACCCAGAACGGATTTTATTTAAAAGATGCAAATATATCCAAATACTTTCTCTCACAAATATCTCTACTCCGAAAATCCATTTTCTGGAATGCTGAATTAGTGGGAGTAAAGTGGCCTCAGTGGAAATAGCTATTTGGCTATTTTCAGAGAGGCAGAGAGGCACATTCAATGTGTACACGAAGAAGAGGTGTGTATATAAATCTCACTGAATCAATGGGTCAATCAATCAAATCATTTATTTCGGTCATAGACCAGCACAGGAAATAGCAATCACATTTTCATACAAACTTGGTATGTTTAGTACATTAAAAATATAAATATAACTGCTGAAGCACAATGTGGGTGAGGGAGTGAAGGGGGAAACAGGGTAAAAACATACAATGCACAGATCCATCACCATATTGCAGATTCAGGGAAGATGATTACTGGACACACAGTTAACTTTTGGGATTAGTCATCCCCTGATGGATTTTGTATGCTGCTGCACAGAACTTTGCAACATTGTAGGTTGTAGCTGAATTAGTATCTGCAAGTAACATGGAGGTATAAAATTGTCCTGAATGGCCTGGGTGCTTGTATAACAGAGGTAAGATAAGCCTGGCATGGATATCCCTGTAGAACGGACACTGAAGGAGCACATGTTCTATTCTTTCTACATGACCCGAGTCATAGGGGCAGAGTCTCTCTGGGAAAGGGATCTTCCGGTGGCGCCCTTCGAGTACAGCTGATGGGAGAGCGTGGCATCGAGCCAGGGTGAAAGCCCTTCGATGAGTGGGAACCTCTAAGTTTGTTAAATATGCCATAGGGGAGGCAAGATATCTGCTGTCTTCATTGATAAGGAAGGTTGGAACCAAGGCCAGATCTAGTTGGCACTCTGAGTCTGTGATACGTTGTTTAATAAGTTCCTTGGCTTGATTGTAATCCATAGCGAGTAGTAGACCTGGAGAAAGTCCCAATGGGGAGATTTTGGATGCTACTGCCTGCTTCCATGTGGATTGGAAGTCATCCTCCATCGTTAGTGGGGCAAGACCAAGGGGTGCATGGGATAGTCTGAGCCAGAAGTTGAGTATGGCCACCCACACCCTGGCCTCCACCCTCATAAAGCCCATCTCTAGTCGCAGAGTGGCATTAGAAACACATTTAGGTACGTGCAAGGCCGATCTCAGAAACGTTGACTGAACCAGCTCTAATGGGGCAAAACTGGGGAAGGGGCCCAGCTGGGCGCCATACAAGAGTTGGGCTAATGACTTAGCTTCAAACAGTTTGAGCGCTGCCAGTGTAAAGTGGGTCAACTCTTGTGAGACTAGCACTTTGTTAACCAACACACTACAAAGAAAACCATTGCTCATTTTTTATCTTTGGCCAATGTGGACATTTCCCCATTTTGCTTAATTAGAGTGTGCTATCTATTCTGTGCACACCATGGCTTTGCAAAAGATTTCTCAGTTTGCCCACAGAGCATATACATGAATTCAAGTTAAGTCCTGCCCAAGTTAAGGTCACTATTTCTATATAAAAACCCATGTGATTTGTTTTATGAACAGTTCTTCTTTTATTTACATTATTTACGTTTAACTCTTCCAAAATGAAAATATAGAATAGCAAGGTATATAAATATATATAGAGGTAGTAAAGACCAGAGATTTCCAAACAAAGTGTTGTGACATACTACTGTACTGTGTTGGCTGCAGTGTGTAGGTGTGTCACGCAAACATAACAAGAAATGACAAAAATCTTGTAATTGTATATTATTGTACAGGCAGTCCCCTGAGTTACAAACAGCCGACTTACAAAAATCATGAAGTGAGAGAAATGTGTCCCCCGGAAGGGAAATGCACTCCTGGAAGAGTTATTATCATGGGGAAAAGGTGTTTCCACTGAAGCTTTATCCCCAGATCCTGTTTCCACAGCAAGACAGGGTTTTTTTTTTCAAAATCCAGTTATCACAGGCACAGAAAGTGAGGTGAAATCTTCTGAACTGGGGCATAGACAGCAAAACAAACACCACAGGGATATTAACCCTTCCCTATGCTATCCAAAGCGCTCTCTCTCTCTCTCTCTCTCTCTCTCTCTCTCTCTCTGTGTGTGTGTGTAGAGAGAGAGAGAGAGAGAGAATTACACTTAAAATGTACTTGTTCCAGCTTACAAACAAATTCAACTTAAGAACAAACCTAGAACAGAACCTACCTTGTTCATAATTTCAGGACTGCCTGTATTACGAATCTTATATTTTTCAAAACAAAAATTAAGGGTTTTCATGAGATATGTTATGTTGCCATACATTTGGTTATTACTAGTTATGTACGAGGGGTATTTTTTAAATAAGGTCCATTTGAACATAAGTACACAACGAAAGTTTATTTCAAAAAAGTAAATTTATTTTCAGAAAGTACATACTTCACTCTATTTTTCGACATAGTTGCCAAGTTTGTTCAAACACTTATCATACCTCTGAACCAATTTTAAAATACCCTCTTCATAAAAACTTGCTGCCACCAAAGCCACCAAATCGTCTAAAGAGGGGCGACCGGAGTGGTCCTCATCATGGACGTTGTCACGGCCATCTTTGAATTGTCATACCCACTTATGCACTTTGCTTTCACTCATAACAGTATCACAGTACACTTCACAAATCTGTCGATGAATTTCTGCAGCAGGCAGGTTCCTTGCTGACAAAAACCATATCACTGAGCGAACCTCACATGCAGAGGGTGAGTTGATAGTCTTAAACATTTTTAAAGCATGGAACAGAACCATACAGGTTAGCTACAGAGCGGAAACTGAGCATAGTTGTTCCCGAGGCATGCCAGTACACGACGCACGCGCTCGTTGAGGTATGTGCGCGAACTACTAGTGTCTACAACAAAATGGACCTTATTTAAAAAATACCCCTCATATGTGTCCTTGTGTCTTATGCAATGGCACAATGGGTTAGACCCTTGAGCTGCTGAACTGCTGACCTGAAGGTTGGCAGTTCGAATCCACGAGATGAGGTGAGCTCCCGTCTGTCAGCTCCAACTCATGCCAGCCTTGCTGTTTCAAAACATGCAAATGAGAGTAGATAAATAGGCACTGCTTCAGCAGGAAAAGGCAAAGAGGCGTTCCAAGCAATTTTGCTAGCCACGAAAACAGGAGGTGGTAATGCAGGCTCCTCGGCTTGAAAATGGAGAAAGCACCTTCCCAGAGCCAGAGATGAGCACTGCCTCCAGAAGCCAGAAATGTAAGGAGAAGCCTTTACCTTTGTTTGTGTTTGTGTGTCTCATTGTATATGATTGTAAAGGAATTGAAGGTTTGCCTATGCATGTAAATGCTGTAAGCCACTCTGAGTCCCCTAGGAGAGAAGGGCGGAATATAAATAAACTGTTATACTGAATGAAGATTTTCAGGACTTCAGAGCCCAAAAGGCTTGGTGAGCATGGCCAGTGGTAAAGTGTTATGGGAGTGGTAGTCCAATCTGTGTCTATACCAGAGCTTTCCAAACCTTTCATACTTTTTTAGACATGCATCACTTCACGACACAGTAATTCAGTTTTACTAGCAAACCAGAGGTTAAAATAATCAATAATAATAATAATAATAATAATAATAATAATAATAATAATAATACACTTTCCTCGCCTTCATATAATGAAAACTTCCATATATAATGAGATATTTCTTATCCTGTATAGCCATTTAACTCTGGCTAAGAGTGGAGAATTCAGCCATGTCTTTATAAAGTACTGCCTATTTTTGCAACTATGCTGACACATCATCACAGTACTTCAGATCTGGTAGCACACGTTGATTCAAGCTGCTCTTTTTAGTGCCTAGTGTCAGTAAAAGGACACGTAAAAACCAAAGCAAAAGGAAAACTGATGAAGGCAGCCTACAAGATAGCTGCATATGGCCAAGTGCCTGAGACAGCATACAGTTAAAGACAGAAATGTCCATAGAAGGCTGTGGAAGTGCACAGTTTCCCACTTAAACATGGAAGAATTATGTATTAAAAGGCTCCTGTCACAGTAGATTACTTGAATGATTATTGGTCCAGGCAACCATTTAGAATTGCATTTGCATGAATTACTATCCTTAAAGTAATACACAAGTGATAATACACATACCTCTGTCAAGCCATATTATCTAAGCCAACTTTGATTTAAAAAACAATTTAAAAAGTAATGATTGAATTAGATGAATGGTTTGATGTGCTTGAAAACTTTTGAACTGGATGCTGTTCCAAATAGTTTTGTTTGAGTATATTTATTTATTTATTTACTTACGACATTTTTATTTATTTACTTACGACCGCTTTGAGTCACCTGAGGGCTGAGGAAAGTGGTATATAAATAAAGTAAATAAATAAATATGGCGGCCTTCTCAAAAGTTCTGCTGCATTAATTCTGCAGCATAGATGCAACCTGAGTAACACCGTCGTGCAAAATGTTGTTCAATTTTGCTACCTTATGCTATACATAATTTTAAATGCTTGAAATAAAATTATTATTTTACTAAATGTGTGTCCCATCTTTCCACAACAAGTGGCTCTCATGACAGTGCTCACAATAAGACACAACATTATGATCGGTTCATAAAATTAAAACACTGAAAGGTGTCGACAGTTTAGGTACATCCTGAGTGGATTATTGTAGTTTAGGTACATCCTGAGTGGATTATAGTAATCTGCTCAATGTGGGGCTGCCCTTGAGGAATGTTTGAAAACTGCAGCAGGACGAAAGAGCTGCAAGAAAAGTGCTACAGGTAAGCAATCCACCAAGGATACTTATTTATAAGGCGCACACAATTCCTTTTGTTACAGCAGCTTCATTGCTTACTAGCATGTTTAGGCTCACAACTCAAAGTGTAATTTATTAACTTCAAAGCCCTATGTGTCAGATAGTATGTAACTATCTCAGGGTCAACCTAAGTCTGAAATGACTTGAAAACAAGAACAACAAAAATCCTATGTCATCAGCCAAAAGCAGGCCCACACTTCCCATTGAAATACTAATAATTTTATATTTGTTAAAATTGTTCTTAATTTTAATTATTTTATTGTTTTTAAGTGTTTTTTTCTACTACAAATAAATATGTGCAGTGTGCATAGGAATTCATTCATGTTTTTTTCAAATTATAATCCGGCCCTCCAACAGTTTGAGGGACTGTGACCTGGCCCTCTGGTTAAAAAGTTTGAGGACCCCTGGCTTATATCATTAAATTACAAGCACTACTTTACCAAAGTCGTAGTAAAAGATCTTGGTTTCCAGAGCCTTGAGAAAATTAGTACCGAAATTAACAATTTCAAAATAGACTGGGAAGAGTGAGTTTCAGACCATGAAATCTTGATGGAACTCGACTATTGATTTTCTAGACCAGCCATCCGTAAATGGCTTTTGTTCTAGCAATTACTGCTCAAACACTCATACATTTGACGCCAAAGAAATGTAAAATTATTCAAAATCCTTCCTCCAGTAACTATTCCAGTAAATGACTGAGGCCCCATCTACACTGCCCTGATAAAATCCAGACTATCTGCTTTGAACTCAATTATATGACAATGCAGACTCATATAGAATCATAGACTTGGAAGAGACCTCATGGGCCATCCAGTCCAACCCCCTGCCAAGAAACAGGAAGATTGCATTCAAAGCACCTCTGACAGATGGCCATCCAGCCTCTCTTTAACAGTTTCCAAAGACGGAACCTCCACCACACTCTAGGGCAGAGAGTTCCACAGCTGAACGGCTCTCACAGTCAGGAAGTTCTTCCTAATGTTCAGATGGAATCTCCTTTCTTGTAGTTCAAAACAGATAATCTGGATTATCTCCTTTGATAATCTGGATTATAAGAAGTGTAGAAGGGGCCAGAGTCTCCAGGCTGCTCCAGATTTACACATGTGTACATGGTTCGAGAGGCTCACAAGGCAACATCCTAGAGCAGTGGTTATCATCCTGTGGGTCCCCAGGTGTTTGGATCTACAATTCCCAGAAATCCCAGCCAGTTTACCAGCTGTTAGGATTTCTGGGAGTTGAAGGACAAAATATCTGGGGACCCACAGGTTGAGAACCACTGTCCTAGAGTAATATATGTGAGGAATGAAAAGGCATGGATCGAGTAATGACATCTGGAAAAATACAGGAGGATCAATAGGCACTGGAAGGGTAAACAAGTATTTTAGAAAAATGGAACACACACACATATGCTCAAGAAAACAAAATTCAACAGATAGCATGTATTATTTCAAGGAACTGATATAATATCTTAACCAAATGAGATGCAAAGTTTGGAAATTAAATGTTTGGTAGCAGCATAGGAAGTTGCAAGAATCTTACATTCTTTTTGCGGCTGATTAATTATGTCAAAAGCTTCAACGAGAAGAGGAAAGGTATAAGACAGATGCTCTGTAGTATGTGCTGGAAAAACACACACCTTTTTCTGAATCTGTTATGTTTCTTTATATCTAAGTACCTTCTACCTGTTTCACATGACTGCCTTAGAAACACCAACCTTGTTTGCTGAAAATGGAACTGTCAGTTACAAATACATAATAAGACTTCTGTATACAGGAGCTGTAGGGAAGGCAGATGAAACCACTCTTAGGAGGCTGAAGACTTGGGTTAAGAATGGAGATATTCAGGATCGACCAGTATTACATCAGCATGCAAACTAGTTTTCTAGTTTTGACTGTAAATAATCAAGTGAACAAAAATAACATATTTTGAATATGCTGAAAAATAGAGCTTGATGCTGATTTTATCAAACTAGCTACACAGTTCTTTTTGCATATATAATAGGGAGAGAGAGGACATTGGATCTAGCTATCTGTCTATCATCCATCTCTCTCTTTCTCTTCTACTTTTCTCCTAACACAATATTGGCTATGATGATCTCACCTACACTGCCATATAACCCAGTTTCAAAAATATAGATTAAGTGCATTGAACTGTATTATATAGAATCATAGAGTTGGAAGAGATCTCGTGGGCCATCCGGTCCAACCCCCTGCCAAGAAGTAGGAAAATCACATTCAAAGCACCCCTGACAGATGGCCATCCAACCTCTGATTAAAAGTTTCCAAAGAAGGAGCCTCCACCACACTTCGTGGCAGGGAGTTCCACTGCTGAACAGCTCTCACAGTCAGGAAGTTCTTCCTAATGTTCAGGTGGCATCTCCTTTCCTATAGTTTGTAGCCAGTGTTCTGCATCCTAGTCTCCAGGACAGCAGAAAACAAGCTTGCTTCTGCCTCCCTATGACTTCTTCTCACATATTTATACATGGTAATCATCTCTCCTCTCAGCCTTCTCCTCTTCAGGCTAAACATGCCCAACTCTTTAAGCCACTCCTCATAGGGCTTGTTCTGCAGACCCTTGATCATTTTAGTCGTCCTCCTCTGGACACATTCCAGATGATCAACATCTCTCTTCAATTGTGGTGCCCAGAATTGGAGATAATATTCCAGGTGTGGTCTGACCAAGGCAGAATAGAGAGGTAGCATGATTTCCCTGGATCAAGACACTATACTCCTATATATGCAGGCCAAAATCCCATTGGCTTTTTAAGCTGCCGTATCATATTGTTGGCTCATGTTTAACTTGTTCCCTATGAGGACTCCAATATCTTTTTCACATGTACTGCTGTCCAGTCAGGCGTCTCCCATTCTGTATCTTTATATTTCATTTTTCTGCCTAAGTAGAGTATCTCGCATTTGCCCCTTTTGAACTTCATTTTGTTAGTTTTGGCCCATCTCTCTAATCTGTTAAGATCATTTTGAATTCAGCTCCTGTCTTCTGAAGTATTAGCTATTCCTTCAATGTCAGTGTAGACATGTGTAGACATGAATCTACGCTGACCATTATAATGCAGTTTGAACCGGATTATATAGCAGTTTAATCTATTACATTGCAGTTTAATCCTTAGTCTCTTAGAACAACCAAGAGTTCTGTTGTACCTTAGAATCTAACAAATATCTTACAGGCTATATGACCTATACAACCCCAACAAGGCAAGAAAAATGATCACATCACAAATGCACTGATATTTTAAAGTGCCATAAAACCTCTGAGAATGCCTGCCATAGATGTGCTGAAACGTCAGGAGAGAATGCTTCTGGAACAAGGTCGTACAGCCTGGAAAACTCACAGCAATCCAGTAATTCTGGCCATGAAAGCCTTCGACAACACAATGCCATAAAATAGTTCATTAGGATTTTTTTTCCTGAAAATAATAAAATGGTCTGTGCCTGTGGAAACTATTTATGCCAAGATTACTTGCTTGATTATTTCAGTTTCATGATCTTAACTTAGGAATTTAATGTAATATTATTTCGTTGTTGGAATAGTGATCACAGTGCTTTGATAAATTAGGCAACATGTGGAGCTCCATGCTGGCTTTGCAAAGCACAAGGTTTTAGGCATTTAATAGAAAATTCAGGTCACTGAGATCTTTCCACAAAAAAGGAGGAAAGGTATTTTATTGCATGCATTCATTCATTTATTCATTTAATATCCTGCCTTTTTCCCACCAAAAAGTTTCATCTGAACAACCTGTCAACCATCAAGTCCCTGTGTAAAAAAAACAGGATTGTTTTTTTTTTACTGAAATGGCATTGTGCTCCTTACAACATTATACTGAATGAAGATTTAGAACATCTTCTCCAGTACAACTTTTAACAATGTCAACTCATTGGCTTACAAAACAATCTTCATCAACATATTACACTTGCCTTCCCTTCACGGGTGCTCACTTCTGGCTAAAGTATCTTTCCTCTCCCACAAGCCAGATGTCTTCTGGTCTACTGTACTGCTATTGTACTGGAATAACAGTACAATAGCAAAAAAAAAAAAACTTGGAAATTGGGGTCTAATGGATACACTTTCCTTCCTCCCTCACTTCCCCCCTTCCTTCCTTTTTGTCTTTCCTTCCTCCTAGCTCTCCTCCCTCTCTCCAATCTAAATGCCACAAATGAATGTGCCAGCTTTTGAGCTTTCTAAAGTCCTTCACCACGACAGGCAGCATGCAAAGCAGAAACTTTCCCTAGGCTTACTTTTTGTGCCACTGAGGGTGCATCTTCAGTGTACCCCTCATCCAATTTCACCCCACTTTAACTGCCATTGCTCAATGGTATAAAATCACACGAGTTGTAGTTTGATGAGGAAGACACTGTAAAACAACAACTCCAATTATTCCATAGCACTGCTCCATGGCAGTTAAAGTGATGTCAAGTTGCATTAATGCTACAGTGTAGATCAGGTATGATGGGGAAACCCAGGCCCGAGGGTCAGATGTGACCCCTTGGTCTCTTTTCTCGGGCTCTCCTCTCTCACACTATCCTATCCTTCCTTCTCTTTCCTTCCTCCTTTCCTTTCTTCCTTATCTTCCTCTTTCTCCCTCCTTCCCTCCCTCTCTCCCTGCCTCCTTCCCTTCCACACTTTCATCCTTCCCTCTTTCCTCCTTCCCCTCTCTTTCTTCTTCCTTCTTTCCTTCCTTCCTCACTCCCTTCCTTTTTGTCTTTTCCTTCCTTCTAGCTTTCCTCCCACTCTCCAATTTCTTCCACCCTTTCTTCCATCCTTCTCTTCCTCCCTCCCTTTTTGCCTTTCCTTCCTCCTAGCTTTCCTCCCTCCTTCCCCTCTCTTTCTTCTTTCTCCTTCCTTCCTTCCTTCCTTCCTTCCTTTCTTCCTTCCTTCCTTTTTGTCTTTCCTTCCTTCTAGCTTTCCTCCCTCTCTCCAATTTCTTCCACCCTTTCTTCCTTTCTTCTCTTCCCTTTATTATTTTACTCTATTACTATTGCGATTATATACATTATTTTACTCTATTTATTATTATTATTACCTTTTTATTTTACTTACTATTATTACATTTATTATTTTATGTTATTATTACTAGTATGATTGCATTTACATTATTTTACTCTTTTATTATTTCTATTACATTAATTATTTTACTCTATTATTATTGGAAGGATATGTAAGCACATTTACATTGAAGAAGGTTAGAATAATGGTTTAATCAGAGTTAGACTGTCTTATCTTAAATTACAGATTTATGTAAATATTCAAAAAACATTTAACCTACTGATGCCTCACTTAATGTAATTTTATTTGGAGCTATTTTTATTTTGAAATTTCCCACTGTGGCATAGACACCGAGAACTGGGAAGCCCTGGCCCTTGAGCACTCTAGCTGGAGGTCAGCTGTGACCAGCAGTGCTGTGGAATTCGAAGAGGCACCTTGGCTTATATTTGGGTTAATTTATATTCAAGTATATATGTTTGAAAACAATCCCTGAAATCTGTTAAATCCAGCTTTCTACATTTTCTGAAAAAATTACTCCCTTTTCTCTCCCCACCTCAGAACAAACCAGATGCTTAATCTGAACACCCTGAGAAGTTTTAAACATGCATTTACACCATTTCCAGATTCATTTCTGTAGCAAGGAAATGACCTTGCAAGTAATTCCCATTTCTCAAAATATGTCATAGAAAACACATCTGACGTTACTGTTTCCAAGAGAAGGATCTGCACTATATTGCCAAATCACACTACTGCCAAGTTGTATCTACCCTTTTCTCTCTCCAGGGATAATGCTTACTATGCCTTTCTTCATGCCGTGGATGATTTGCAGAAGCAACACAGTAAGCAATTCTTTAAAGAATGAGTAAACAGAACTTATTATTCCTCCCTCACTCATTCTTGTCATTTTTTTAAACAAAGTATCCTCCTGCCAGTCTTAGATAAAGTTTGAAAACTATTCTATTATTTATTTACAGACACTAATCCTTTGACTCTAAGGAACTTCCAGTTCCCACTGGTTTGAAATTGCAAGTCTAAATATTCCAGACTAAGCGAGACCTTTACGAAATTAAGTTTGCATTTTTCTTCCCCAAACATTTCAGGTTGAAAATATAAGAATGGAATCGATCACTGTGGGAATTCTTATTCTCGGCATCTCTCCTGTATAAGCAGTGTCATTACTTGAAGAGCATTTTGAAAAGCAGTCTTTCAAAGGGACTCTCAGCATGAAAAAATGCATAATTTGTGGCAAAGACTTCACCTTAATGAGAATACGGCTACAACCCCCCCCCCCAAAAAAAACAATTAAACATTAGCATTTCTCAACAACAGATCCAGAAAACTCAGCAGCTCTTATTTTATAAAATCATATGATCAATGCTAGACATGGGCAAACTTCGGCCCTCCAGGTGTTTGGGAGAGTTGAAGTCCAAAACACCTGAAGGGCCGAAGTTTGCCCATGCCTGATCAATACCATACACTTCTTACCATCAACAGAGCAAGAAAACTGAGTTATAAAATATCTTGTCCCCAAACACTGTAATCTTGCTTTTCCCTGAGGTGGCATTTGGAAGTGCCCCAGCTTCTGTTTAAAAGCCTCCAAAGAAGGATTCTCCACTACACTCCAGGGCAGAGAGTTCAATTGTTCAACAGCTCTTACAGTCAGGAAGTTCTTCCTAATATTCAGGTGGAATCTCCTTTCTTGTAATCTAAACCCATTTCTAGAGAAATGCCTCTAGAACATGGCCATATAGCCTGAAAAAACCCACAAGAACCTAGTGATTCCAGCCATGAAAGCCTTCGACAATACAATAGACTGACCTACTGACGTGTTGACTTATTTAGAACTGATGGACTGCCCTTGTATAATGATTTAAATTGGTGACCGCTGACTATTGTTGTCTGTTTTTATATTGTTTTTATATTGTTTATACGGTTTTATACTGTTTATACTGTTTTATATTGTTATTATTACATTGCTGTTAATTGTATATTTATGTTTTGATGTGGGTGCCATGGGGTGCCACTTTGTTAGCCATCCTGAGTCCCTGTACGGAGGTTGATAGAGGACGGGATATAAAAGCCCTAAATAAATAAATAAGTAAATAAATAAATCTCACTTGTCTAGTTTTCAACAAACCTCACAACGTCTGAGGATGCCTGCCATAGATGTAGGCAAAACATCAGGAGATAATGCTTCTGGAACATGGCCATACAGCCTGGAAAACTCACAGCAACCTAGTGATTCTGGTCATGATTTTTTTTAAAAATACTGTTTAAATTGTATTTAATTCTGTTTTAATGTTTGCATACTTGTATATTTTAAATTGTATGCTAATGCTTTTATGTTAAACTGCTTTAAGTCTCCTTCGGAGAGGTAAAGCTGGGTAATAATAATAATAATAATAATAATAATAATAATAATAATTAAAAAAATTGCAGTTCCCAGGTTCCCGGACACTGGCCAATTTTGGCTGTGATTTCTGGGAGCTGAAGTCTCACAAGGTCTGGGAATCCAAGTTTGGGAATCACTGAAGTAAAGTGCAGGAAATGGTGAAATGGAGGAAATTGATGCTATCTTGGCTTGCTTTTAATCTTGAGGATTATTATTGGCTTTAGTCCAACGATCATTCTTAAGGAAATCCCTAGATGACTCATAAGTGCTTTTACAGCTGCCTTCTCTGCCTTGCTTGATGTTGTAAAAGCAACTATATGAATGATAATTCAGTTTACTGCAGGTGCTTTATAAGTGATTATATGGCTACTTTTCCTTCTTTCTGAAGGACATTTTCCATTTCCAGGATTTAAAATAAAGAGCATAATCAAGCATATTGTTCCTTTTATCTCAAGTTATTTTATCAGGGCTTTCATATTCTTGGCCCAAAACTTTGATTCATGTACAAATTAAGCTGCGGTTGCAAGAGTGAGAGACAGTTTTATACGAGGCAAAGAGCAGGTTACAACTGACAACAGTAATGGTGTCAACCTTTTTAAAAATCTGTCAGGTTGATTTTGCTGTGTATCTGCTCTCTGACTCTCTCTTTTGCTTATGAATGCTAGACACTGACATGAATTTAATTTGGCTTGTTAATGGTACAATGGGTTTTTTAAAAATAGTTTTTATATCTTGATTTGTTCTCCAATTTAATGTTTAAAGTCACTATACCAAAAAAAAGATTAAATATTATACAATAAAAACGATACCCCTCAAAGCCGTAACCCATTGCTATCTATATTGTTATCTATATGGAGCTACAGCTCAGTGACAGAGCACATGCTTTCACTGCAGAAGGTCTCAAGTTTAATACATGACATCTACAGAAACAGGCAGCTAGGAAGCCCTGGAGACCTGCTGCCAATCACAGCAAAAGCAAAACAAAGCCAGATAAACAAATGATCTGACTTTGCATCAGGTAGCTTCCAATACGACTTCTCAAGTCAATTGAACCTTTTGTCCTCTTTCAGTGTATACAGGCATCTTGAAAAGCATGAAGGTATGACCTTAGTTGACAAAGTAGGTGTCATTCCTTGACATCATTTCTTTAACAGAAAATTTGGAGCCAGAGGCAGGAAAGACATGGAAAGAAAAAGGATATTAATGTTTGCATATTTGTATATTTTTAATTGTATGCTAATGCTTTTATGTTAAAAGCATTAGCATACCATTGTATGCTTGCCATAGATGCACATCAGGAGGGAATGCCTCTAGACCATGGCCAAACAGCCCGAAAAAACCTACAACAACCCAGTGACTTCGACAATACAGAAAAAGGATAGTTTTCTATGTCATAAAAAAGAGTCAGCTAACAATGTCCTGTAAACCTTTTATGCAATAGCAACTATATGCATATGTGAAATGAAACAAATAGATCTGGTACACTGTAAATAACTAAGCAAAACCATTTTGAACCCACTAGAGCAGGGGTCCTCAAACTATGACCCAGGGGCCGAATACGGCCCCTCCAAGGTTATTTACCCAGCCCTCGCTCAGGATCAACCTAAGTCTGAAATGATTGAAAGCACACAACAATAACAACAATCCTATCTCATCAGACAAAAGCAGGTCCACACTTCCCAATGAAATATTAATAAGTTTATATTTGTTAAAATTGTTCATCATTTTAATTATTGTATTGTTCTAGTTGTAGTTTTTTGCACTACAAATAAGATACGTGTACTGTGCATAGGAATTCATTCATTTTTTTTTCAAATAATAATCCGGCCCTTCAACAGTTTGAGGGACAATGACCTGGTCCTCTGTTTAAAAAGCTTCTTAAACTGTGGGTCCTGATCCCAAATGAGGTCCCCTTAACTCAACGCTAGGGGTCACAAAAATTGGCAACAGTGAAAGGTTTCTGAATGCCACACAAATGCACTGTGACATTCAGCATTTACAGTGGACTCTGCAGAAAATGCTTCAGCTGTACTTCACAAAAAAGGAAAATCCACCTATTTAGTAAGTCTTGCAAATTCTGATTTGTTATGAGTAAATGTTTGATTTTATACACCTATACACAAGGAGGAGGGGGCACAATGGTATAGCAGATTAAACCGCTAAGCTGCAGAACTTGCTGACTGGAAGGTCAGCAGTTTGAATCTGTTGGACGGGGTGTGCTCCCACGGATTATAACTAAGCTGTTCGAAAACATGCAAATGTGAGTAGATCAATAGGTACCGCTTCAGTGGGAAGGTAACGATGCTCCATGCAGTCATGTCAGCCACATGACCTAGGAGGCATCTATGGACAATGCCAGCTCTTTGGCTTAAAAATGGAGAGCAGCACCACCCCCTAGGGTCGGACACAACTAGACTTAATGACAAGGGGAAACCTTTACCTTTTATACACCCAGGGTCATATAAAAATTTCTCGGGTGGAAGGAGGTTGTGAGTGGAAAAAATTTAAGAAGTCCTGTTTTAGAGGCCACCTGAAGGCCTCTTCCAAAAAAACATCCAGAGGTGACTTTTTAATTCACCAGCCTCCATTTTCTTTTTATTTCCTTTTAGCCAAACTTATAGTGTGGTCTTTAACATGCTAGTGTAGCTAGTGAGGCAGACTTTCCCCTTTTTCTGCCTTTTTATCAGCACATACTCAGTACAGGATTTTGAAGGCGGCAGTTTCCCTTGTTTGTTGTAAATAGGAACAAACCACAGTAGGATAACATAAAACATCCTTTTCCCACCTCAAGCTTTATTGCCTTGTTTACCATCGGCATGCTGCTGCAACCTAACACAAAAGCCCTTGGCAGCCCTCTTTTACAATTATCCCAAAGCAAATAATGCCAATAACCTTCTAGATAGACAACACAGAGGAAAAATGGAGCAAGGGGAGAGGAAAAGGAGGAGGCTTGCCAAGTAAAAAATACTTTGCAAAAAAGTAGTATCACTATCAGAGTTTATCTACCATTGGATTCACCTTAAATTTGGCACTAGCAGTATCCATAATGCATGGCAACTTCCAGGTATAGACACAGCCTTTATTAAATCGGGGATGTTGAACTTTTAACAATACCTTTGGTCATGAAGGAAAATGAGAGAAAGTATAATGCTATGCCTGGAGCTATGGCATAACCTTTATGATATCCTCAGTTTAAAAAAAATCAACTCCAAATATGCGATAAATATTATAACTATTAATGGCAAGTATCTTGCAACGATAGTTTGATGTCCAAGAAGGATAGATTTCTCTCACACACAAATCTTATAATTTAAGACCAAAGAACATATGCATAGCAATTGTTAGCATCTAATACAGGATGAACACATCATAAATATTAATGGATCCAAATGACAGGAAAACACAAACTGAGTTCTAAAGAGCCCCTTTCCCAAGGGGAGAAAACAGCAACTAATGCAGATGAGTGGATAAATGCTAAATGTTACAGGATCTTAGGGTGTTGGGATAATTAGAAGCCCTCCTAGGGAAAAAGGCTAAACATGCAAACTAAAAAAAAAAAGCAAAATAAATGTTCAAAAGGAGAGTCCTAGCTCTACTAACTTAATGTTCTCCTTTACCTGTGTTGAAGGCAATTATTAGAGGTGGTTCATAGTACCGTATCTTCCGACATATAAGACGAATGAGCATATAAGACAACCCCCAATATTTCCAGTTAAAATATAGAGTTTGGGATATATTCGCCATATAAGATTACCGCTCTTCCAACACACACCAAATAAACATTTTAAAAGCATCAGATTTGATTTCAATATGGTAATTTTCCTGTTATTGTACCTCCTTCTCTGCCTCTCAGATCTCGTACATGCGCACCTGCACCGCTGCACTGCAGTCTTCAGGAGCGAGATCAGAGAGGCAGAAGAAGAGGTACAATAAAAGGAAAGGGCACGCCAGACAGGTAAAAGAGGTGTATTGGGGAGGGCAGAGCCACTCTATCTCTTTTTTCCATACCCCAGGTGCCCTGGATGCCTGCAGATTGTTCCGCCCTTCACTTACACCTTCCTGGTGAGGCGCCCCTTCACCTCACCATCGAGACCGCATTAAGTCCACAAATCCTGATGAATGGATTTTCTTCTACTGTACTTGTACAGCATCACCATTAATGCTTTCATACAGTTGCTACATACGGCAGGAACGCAGCTACTGCCATTTTTGAGCTCCCCCCACCATAAGCAGCAACCACAGATTCTCCAATCCGGATTGGAAGTTTCAGCACCTGCTCTATAAGATGACTCCCGGTGTATATGACTGCTCCCACGTATAAGACGACCCCTGACTTTTGCGAAGATTTTCTTGGGTTAAAAAGTAGTCTTATATGCCAGAAAATACGGTAGTTTGGTTTGAAATGAAGCAAGCTTGTACCCATCCCAACATAAAATCAAAATACAACTCTGTGAGTTTACATGCCTGCAAGATTTATCTCTGGACCTGAATAAAACCTGTGTCATTGGCACCCCTAATGCACATGCATGGCTTTTATAATTTGTGTTTTGTGTCTTCAAGTTGTTTCTGGCTAATGGAAACCCAAAGAGGGAACTTATAATGGTTTTTTCTGCAGCTGAAAGTGTGTGATGTGCTCAAAATCACCCAGGCACACATACACACAATTGCTTTTTATTATTTGATATTTTTTTAACTTGTGAACTGCCTTGGAAAACCTGATTCCTTGAAAGGCCATATAGTAATGTTTAAAGTAAAATGATGTATCATTGTGCAGCAGAAAATAATTCAAGGGCAGGCATTTATTGGTCTTGCCTCCAGGGCAAGGCAAACATTGAGGCCACCTTGGACAGATGATCACTCAGAGAGCAAAGGTTCATGGTTCATTGTATGTGATACCTGCAATCCACAGGAGCTGTGAAGATGCCTGGACTATAAATTGTAGGATTAACAAGCTATATTTCTCAACATTTAAGAGCTTTCCTTGAACAGAAATCTAAGTAACATTGCTTTATACAGTGCGATAGAAAAATGATTCAGATTAGCTACAGCTTCTCTCTATCTCGCCCCTAGAGTTGCATGAAATATTACCCTCTCTTAAGAGCCTGCCCTACTTTTAAGGGCCTGCGGGCATATTCCATAATTTGAAAAACTGTCTTGAGCATCATCACTCTGGTTGTTGGAGGTGTGGAGGAGATGAAGAACCATAAAATGGTCATATGGGCATGTGTTCTACTTTACAAGGGCAGCCCTCATTTTGAAGAGCTTTCAGAGGACCATCTTGTACTTGAATCACTCCTCTGCTACAGGGATTGAAAAACTATCTCTCCAGGAATACAACCCTCACAATTGCTTGCTGCATGTCACGCTGGCTGACGCTTGGGCTCTTTCAAGAGTTGTACAGTTCAAATTCAGTTTAAAGTTAAAGGACATAAGAAGAGGCCCTGGAGCTTCCCACCAGCAGAAGGCACTTGCATATCCAGCTGAGCAGGAACAAACAAGACTGGCCACTGTCTTTCCAACTGTAGTGAAAAATATATAAAGTTTCAAGTTTCCATTTATATTACAGGGAAATGCAGCACTGGCCTGTATAGATAGCAGACTGCTTCACTTTGGAGGTGGTCTGCTATCCACCTCAATCTAAAGTACAGGGTCACTGAAATGATGAAGCATTCCCCAACTTTGCTTAATGCAGGGTTTAAATGCCTCAACTGTGGTAAGAATTAGGAGCCCCTGGACATCATCTAGACATCCAGATTCGGCTTGTGATCCACTTCAGGGACACTTAGGCGATCCCTCGTAGTCCAAGGATGATGGTCCTCCAAGTTTGGTGTCGATGTTGAATTTGGTGGAGAATTGGCTGCCAAGGTAGCGGAAATGGTCAACATTTTCTAATGTTACACCATTAAGCTGTATTTCTGGCATTGGAGAGGAGTTGGCTGGTGACTGCTGGAACAACACTTTGGTTTTCTCGATGTTTAATGACAGGCCGAGCTTCTCGTATGTTTCTGCAAAGGTGTTTAAAGTGGCTTGCAGGTCTTCTTCTGAATGCACACAGACAATGTTGTCATCAGCATATTGGAGTTCTATAACAGATGTTGTTGCAACCTTGGTTTTGGCTTTCAGTCTGCTGAGGTTAAACAGCTTGCCATCTGTCCAATAGATTATTTCCACTCTGCTGGGAAGCTTCCCATCCACTTCAGGGTATAGGGCTAGTGTAGGCATGTCCATAGTATGGACCTCTACACTGCCCTATATTCCAGGATCTGATCTCAGCTTATCTGCTTGAAACTGGATTATATGAGTCTCCACTGCCAGATAATCTGGGATAAGAAGATAATCTGGGATCAGATCCTGTGCTATAGAGGCAGTGTGGAAGGGGCCTTAGTCATGTAAGGCTATAATTTCTGCCTGGAACAGAATTGGCAGCTAGTGGAGCTTTTTCAGCAAGAGGGTTGGTTATATGCTCCCTATAACTTCCTCCAGTTACTTTTAATCTTTGCTTGTGTCGTTCAACTCCCACTTACAGTAGGTATTTTGAAATTACACATTTGGAAGTATTTTAATTTGCAGTCATTACATATACAGATGATCAAGTCATTACAATATCAGATTCTTTTAAGAATAAAATATTAGTGAAAAGGTATAGATGGGGGGGGGGTTGGAATCTTTTTGGAAAATCTGTTGTCAGTAGTAAGATTTGAAAGATATGGCTATCCCAGGAAGCTTGTTATACATGGAGTAACAGAGCTTGCAAGAGGATGGGTTTCCTTGGCAACAGAAGCACGACACAAGCAAAGATTTTACAGAGATATAAGGGAGTCTTTACTGCTAATAGAAGGGAGCATGCAGCTTTGCCTACCTTGAGCATTAAATAGCCTTTTAAACAGGCTTCTTTTAACTTCAGTATTGGAGTATAATTATAAATATGAGATATTAGCTGAATCATACACATTTTTGCTAAATATCTTGCATCTTATGGTTAGATACAAGAAAGCAATGTTAATCAGGATGGCAGTACTGATTGGATATTCCAATTAAGCCAAGTATGATGTCACCAATTTGTTATTATGTGTGTGTTAAAACTTATGAGTGTTTATAATCTTGGAAATTGCAAACTACTTAAAAACAAGAAAAATATACCTGCAATAAATAGCATTTTCATTAGCAATTAGTACCTGTGCAGAGCATGAAAGTAGCCACAAGTATGCGACCTTTTACCTATCTTCAGATTGATAGAAAAGGAGATTACCGGATCTTCTCAGGTATTATTCTATGATCTCTCCTCCCGTGGATACCAAAATCCATGAATACTCATGTCTCATTAAATGCAAAGGCATAGTAAAATGATGGCCTCTGTGTGCGTGTGTGTGTGTGTGTGTGTGTGTGTGTATGAATGAAATTCAAGGTCTACTTTTGCAATTCCTTTTTGAGGGGGAGATGTTTTCAAACCATAGATGATTGAATCCATGGATAAAGGCTCCATGGATTCAAAGGACCCACAGTACAAAACTGATCAAAGGGACTTCAGAGGGGAATAAAAAATGCAATGGGCTGACACACTTAAAATGTTAACACAATTACAATGTACACACAGCATTAAAATGAGCTCCCAACAATATGGTCAACCTACTTCTTAAAGGAGACTGTTAATGGGATATACTCATCACTGTTCCAAAAACAGAGCTCTTGGGTTCCAAAATATAGTGCAAAAGCTATGAATAGATTCCCCACATCGATACAAGCAATTTTTATTACCTTCTATTTATACTATTATAATTCAGTTTGTGATGTTTTGGGCTCGGCCTCTTGTAAGCCGCACCGAGTCCTGCGGGAGATGGTAGTGGGGTATAAATAAAGGTTTATTATTATTATTATTATTATTATTATTATTATTGTTATTATTATTACCAGGGGTCCTCAAACTAAGGCCCGGGGGCCGGATATGGCCCTCCAAGGTCATTTACTCAGCCCTCGCTCAGGGTCAACCTAAGTCTGAAATTACTTGAAATCACACAACAACAACAACAATAATCCTATCTCATCACCCAGCAGGCCCACACTTTCCATTGAAATACTAATAACTTTATATTTGTTAAAATTGTTCTTAATTTTAATTATTGTATTGTTTTAAA